>CAJHNH020002592.1:0-101941 GCA_905116865.2 Candidula unifasciata | reverse complement strand
TTAAACTTTTTAAGTGAAGTACTCTGCCTACTTGATCAGGTGAGCCAGAATTCCCATATTCAAATAAGTCAATCATCCGGGCTGGGGAGGCATCATAGAGAGAGATAAAGAAGGTAGTCTTAATGCTTCAGCATGATCCTCACAGCTTCCTGTGTCCCAATGATGACATATAGTCGCGTACGCAGACTGTGCTGTCTGCATATCTTCCTTAGAATCTAGACATTATTGCTGAATTCTTTCACTGATAGCTGACTTGAATTGAACATTCGAGGTAGTGTTTTTGCGTACCGAACTCCCATTATACTAAATCATGCATTCATTTTTCATGGCTGACTTAGGTTTCTCTATGTCACCTTCTTAAGTGTTTAGCAGTTGTATGTGTTATGTATCTTCATTATATGTGTTAACATGGTTATGATAATGAACTATCATAACCTGGGGGCTTTTCTTTAGTAAGTAGTGGGGGTGTCCAGCCAAGTGTGCCTAGAAATATTGTATTTATATACTGATATATTTTGTAGTGCCAATACTTGAGTTGCCCTACTCCAGAGATAAGTTGATCGTATATTGGCCACGGGGAATCCCTTAGACCAATACGAGCCAAACGACTCAACAAAATTATCTCTGAGTGCTGCTGGTTCTGAAGGAGAAATCCTTACATTAGGCACGCGACAGGAGTGATATGTGACACTACCTGGTGGTCTGTATTTGAGACACCTAAACGTGTTTAAGGGTACTGATTTTAAATTCCATTATGAAAAAGGATTCTAAAACAATGATGATACAGTTGCCTAATCAGGTCTTAAATTGAAAGAATCCATGTAGCATGCTGGTTTTGATACAACGTCAGTAAACATTCTCGTCACATTAGCAAATCGCTCACTGAAGTTGCTTGGTAACCTGTCAATATAATCGGTGCACTTCAAGCCACTTGATGTCTTTCTCTTTTGGGCCGCCAAGTCGCTCAGTGTACTTTTAGAATCTTTCATTAAAGTTCCTTAGTAGGTCGTTTACTACGTTTGTGACACCTTGAGCCAGTCGATGCCTTTCTCTTTTCTAACTAAAGGGACACATTTAAAACATTAAAGACTTTTTTTTTTTTTTATAGGACTGTGTAGGCCGTTTTTACATAAAACAAGAGGACAATTTTGAAAACGACCATACTAAAGTTGCAATTTACTTAGAACGCATGTAACCCGCCCCCCCCCCCTCCTTCCCGTCCTCCCCGTCCCCCTCTCTCCACATCTGCCATCCCTTTCAGCAGGACGATAGTTTCAAATCACCAGACAATTTTTGTTTAACACTTGGCACTTGTCACTCTACATATCTTTCACCACCTCCCACGTTTTCATTCACATTCCATCTTTTTTGTCCAAAGTTGTTCGCCAATATTTAATGTCAAGGCTTGTACAACCCACGTCAACTATTGACACTAACTTGTTCGACTGTTGTGTTTCCCCCAGTCTCTTTGTCAAAGTTGTCCACAACTTGGATTACTTAACTGCTTAAATTGACATAGCCGTCGTAAATTAGTCATTCTCTTGGACGTGAGTCGGCTCTGTGACGAAGTCGATGCGAATGCTTCGTAATGCTGGGGTGCCGGGGTTCGATCCCAGCTGATGGCCATGCGCCTTGTATTGGTTTCGCCAGTGGTATCATGGGGCCGACCGTCCAGGAGCAATGGCAAACTACTGGACGTAAATTCACCAAGAGAAACCACACAACAGCCAAGGGCTGCTGGGGTTGGTTCTGCCACGTCCTGTAAAGGATACGCAACTAACCGAACCACTTGGACGTAGCAATAATTGTACTTTTTTAAAGTCTTTCAGGAAACTGGACACTTTGTCTTTCTCAATGAGCACATGCTATCGAAGCTTTTACGACAATTGAAACTATTTGTGTCGACTTTTATTGTACTCATTGTCGCTGTCAGTGTCGTCTAACACTCTGATTACTTGCTGGCTCAAGTAGATATAGCCGTCGTACATCTGACATGTCTGAAGACAGGCTACACTTTTTGTGATAACAACACCGTAACAGCATCTATTCACGCTGTTTCAAAAGTGATTTCAAGTGTTTGTGTGTCTTGGTCCACCTACGAGCCAATGTCTGGGTCCATCCCCGAGCCAATGTCTGGAACCATCCCCGAGCCAATGTCTGGATCCACCTCCGAGCCAATGTCTAGGTCCACCTTTGAGCCAATGTCTGGATCCACCTTTGAGCCAATGTCTGGATCCATCCCCGAGCCAATGTCTGGATCCACCCCCGAGCCAATATCTGGTTCCACCTCCGTGCCAATGTCTGGGTCCACCCCCGAGCCAATGTCTGGATCCATCTCCTAGCGAATATCTGGGTCCACCTCCGAGCCAATATCTGGGTCCACCTCTGAGCCAATATCTGGGTCCACCTCTGAGCCAATGTCTGGGTCCACCTCCGAGCCAATATCTAGGTCCACCTCCGAGCCAATATCTGGATCCACCTTTGTGCCAATGTCTAGGTCCACCTTTGAGCCAATGTCTGGATCCACCTTTGAGCCAATGTCTGGATCCATCCCCGAGCCAATGTCTGGATCCACCCCCAAGCCAATATCTGGGTCCAAATCCGTGCCAATGTCTGGGTCCACCCCCGAGCCAATGTCTGGATCCATCTCCTAGCGAATATCTGGGTCCACCTCCGAGCCAATATCTGGGTCCACCTCCGAGCCAATATCTGGGTCCACCTCCGAGCCAATGTCTGGGTCCACCTCAGAGCCAATATCTGGGTCCACCTCCGAGCCGATATCTGGGTCCACCTCCGAGCCAATATCTGGGTTCACCTCCGAGCCAATATCTAGGTCCACCTCCGAGTCAATATCTGGGTCCGCCTCTGAGCCAATGTCTGGGTTCACCTCCGAGCCAATATCTAGGTCCACCTCCGAGCCAATATCTGGATCCACCTCCGAGCCAATATCTGGGTCCACCTCTGAGCCAATGTCTGGGTCCACCTCCGAGCCAATGTCTGGGTCCACCTCCGAGCCAATGTTTGGATCCACCTCTGAGCCAATGTTTGGATCCACATCTGAGCCAATGTCTGGGTCCACCTCCGAGCCAATATCTTGGTCCACCTCCGAGCCAATGTCTGGGTCCACCTCTGAGCTAATATCTGGGTCCACCTTCGAGCCAATATCTAGGTCCACCTCCAAGCCAATGTCTGGGTCTACCTCTGAGCCAATGTCTAGGTCCACCTCTGAGCCAATGTCTGGATCCACCTCCGAGCCAATGTTTGGATCCACCTCTGAGCCACTGTCTTTGGCCACCTCCGAGCTGGGAAAAATTCGATTCTAAGCGGATTCGAACTACAACATCACGTGTGATGCTGACGTGTATAAATCCTGTTTTCTTATGGCAGTATTCACTTTGAATGACAAATATCTCACCACGGGCCACGCTTTGAAACATATAACAAAATTACTGTATAGACAACGGTTGCCCATGTTTTTACACCTAAATGCAGAGGAAAAAAAAAAATCAAAACAGTAATCGCCCAGCAGTAAAATGTATCTTAGTTAGTTAGTAAGCTAGTTAGTTAGTTGCGTTATCACCATTGCACTTCAGACATAACCATAGGTACTTAGATCCTTCCCTCTGTATGAATCCCAACATCCGATGGCTAATATTGCCAGTTCTGTGTTGATTAAACAGTCTTCTGGTGTGTCTGGTGTACGTCTCGTTTTTATGCTATGCCGATCTTAATTACCAAGTCTGCCATCATGGCAGTGATGTGGATTCCCTGCCTCCAAAGTCCCCTATCCTTCCCATTTCTCTGAGGGCATTAATAATATCAGCATGATCCATCGGCTGACCGTCGCTAGTGAAATGTATCTACATGTAAGATAGGTGCGGTCTTTGAGTACATTACGGAAGCAATGTTTTGAATGCATTTCTTTTTAATAAAAATAAATAACCTGTGCAAACATGCTGAAACTAAATTTGTTCAGACACGAAGAGACGCATACAAGTTGCAACTGGCCTCTCCATTGACTTAACCGTTGGTGTCGATTCCTCCCCACCAAAAAATAATGCTTGACACATTCTGGGGACAGCTTTTATCGAGTTTGCTCTCTAGACAGTTGTAGTCCCCTGCTGGCGAGATTCTATCTTCCCGAGTGGACCGCCGCGATCAAAATATTGCCAGGGCAGCGTGGTCGAGGCTGCCAGAAACTATCAGTCCTTATCCCGCCCCGACACAGCACAACCACACAACACGCTGCTCCCACGAAAAACACATAGTATCCTGCGTTGGAAATTCGCACAACATTACAGTCCATAAATACAAAACAGAATAATCAGAAAGAATTGACAGCCAGCGAAAATAAACACCGCTGCTATCCGCTATTTTGAAAACTTAAGTCAGATACATACAAAATACAGATATGTATACCAGTTACAATTACTTATAAAGTTACCACAGTAGCACAAAGTGATTCTCTTCAGCCTTAAAACATTTCTTATTGCGGCAAACTAATGAAAGCGTCCTTTTCATTATTATCAATAATAAATAGCTACCGTAATTCGATTTAAATATGGCGGAATATATCACGTGACGACAAAATTTTTTAAAAAGTTGCGATTAGTGATTAGAAAGGATTATCATCACAGCACTCTGGACAGATCCATAGGTGCTCCGATCTCCTTCTCAAATGCTCCACGAGTGTAAAACGACTGATGACGCCTGTTCTGTGTTGGTTAATTAAACGTTTTGTCCCTTTAGTGAATATTCATTTCTTGCAGCTCCAGGCTCCTTGATGTTGCAATCCATTTTTGCTTGATAAATCTAGCTTATATTTTTTGAGTCACTAAGAATGCATTCGTTTGTGAACTTTTGAGTAAAAAGCCATGCTTATGCCCTTGTTACAGCTATGGTTTCCATTGTGAGGCCAGTACTTGTAACAGCATAGGTGCCAACAAGTATGAAAATGTTTTTGCATTTCATTGGTAGACAATTAGTGTGCACGACATTTTTCTACCAATATATTTTTGCTTCCTTTAAGTTGTAACCATTCCTTTTCCACCCACACACACATCAACACACATAAACCTATACATACTCGTCGTGCATGTATGTGTCCTGTATGGGGCTTTGCAATATACATATGAATATCATGACAGATGCTAGTCATCGCCGTAAAAAGTAATTACATTATGCTCAAAACGATAACGTAAATAATTGACATTTGTAGCGAACTACACTGCATTACCTATTCATTAATATTTTGTGGCGGTGATAAAAATATGTGCTATATTTATATAAGGTTGGACTGGTTGTCCGTCCTATGTAACTGTTTAGATGTAATCCTGGTTGAGAAACAATAACCAAAATGGTAACAACAACAACAACCACAAAAAAACCTCACCCTCACAAAATAGGGATTTGCAAAATGTTGTTGATGAGCAAATTGTCTTATTTATTACTGTCAAAATGATTTAACTTCATGCAACTGCTTAATTAAATTTAATTAAAATACTGAAAACTCGTGCATTATTTCTTCCTTGCTTTGTTAGCTTTCCAGTATGTTGAGTCACTGTAGCAAAAAGGAAGGAGCATTTTTAATGTCTCCCTGAATTTCGTGCTCATTTTGTAGTAAAAGAAGATGTTGATGCTGGAGTTGAGAGTTTCAAAAACAAAGACGAACGACCACATTACGTAAGTACTGTTGGCGTAGGCGCCGAATACATTAAACTCTGGCACTGAGAATGCCAGCATGAAAACAATCACCTCCGGCATGTAGCACAGTATCAGAACTGTGGATATCATGGCGACCATTGTCATGGCTTTTATTTCCCGGCTAGAGATATCTTGACTTCGCTCCTGGTTAGTGTTAGCTGTCATTCGCCATTTCGATTTATGTTTAAGCTGAACAACCAGAATGATTGTAAAGACGACAACAACAACAAAGGACGCTGATGCCAGAGTTGAATTTAAGAAGCAAAATATGCTGTTTACCTCATCATGCTTGCTAGTGAAACACAAGCCAAGCAGACTTACATTTTTAACATCGTATAACTTCCAGCAATGATACGATGTGGCGTACTCAGGAATAAAGACAATTATCATCACCAGGTAAATGAGAAATATGATCAGTGTGGTTCTTGCTGGAGTGACAATCTGTTTGATCTTCAATGGCAGAGCTATACACAGACATCGTTCTGCTGTGATGTAGACTGTAATCCATCCAGTAGTCCTGGCAAAGCAAATATGAGGCAATCCTGCAGTAAGATAAACTATCTCCACAGCCGATATGCCAATAGTCGAGTAATCAATGAGAGGATTTAGGCCAAATGCCAACCAGATAACAAATAAAAGATTGCACACATCTGAAATTGCAAGTGCAAAGAAACTGATGTTGACCGTACTGCTAAAGCCTTGTTTGTAGAAGACAATAATGTTAATTATATTTGTTATTAAACCAAAAAAAGCAACTGTGCCAGAAATCAAAAAGTAATTGACAAGCTCATAGATACTTCTGTCTCTACTGCTGAATATGTCTATCTGTTGCTTGCTAATAGAGTGCACTATTGATATATTATTATGAGAGTTTGGTACTATTACGGAGTTACGTATCATTGTTCTTTCAGAGTATCCACAAGAACAATATCAGATACTGTCAACACACATATATTAGCTGTCTCTGTAGTGGAGAGCAGCTGCACTGTCTGTAGCAGACATAAGCTGTAATGTCTGTAGTGGACACAGGCACTGTCACTGTCTGTAGCAGACATTAGCTGTAATGTCTGTAGCGGACACAGGCAGAGTCCCTGTCTGTAGCAGCAAACATAAGCTGTTATGTCTGTAGTGGACAGGCAGAGTCACTATCTGTAGCAGACATAAACTGTAAAGTCTGTAGTGGACAGGCAGAGTTACTGTCTGTAGCAGACACAAGCTGTAATGTCTGTAGTGGACACTGGCAATGTCACTGTCTGTAGCAGACACAAGCTGTAATGTCTGTAGTGGACACAGGCAATGTCACTGTCTGTAGAGGACATTAGCTGTAACAGCTGCAGCAGACGCATGTGGTGTCACGTCACTGTGTGTAGCAGACATGAGCTCCAATGTCTGTAGTTGATAGGAGCTTCCGTGTCTGTAGTAGACACATGCAATCGTAACGGATGCCATTGTGACTGAACTGCGATCTTTTTATTGAGAGCGAAATCGTGTTGGCATTACGTGCACAGAAAGAAACGGAGTGACGATAACATAATTCGAATTTTGTGAATAAATTAATAATACAGTGACATACTTGCAGGATATATTTAGTGATAGTGTAACTGGAATGAAAGAACTATCCACTACACAGTACACCATGAGAGAAACGTATCGTGTCAGGAGAATGATGAATATATTTATGCCATTGGTTATGGATGATTGAAAGAAACATATGACATGCTGCCATTATAAATATGTTGTCTGTAATTGTGTTGTCTTGAGAAATTCATTCAAAATAAACGTTACAATTCTATTGTTTGGAGAAGTACCATAATTGTGATTGTAGCTGTATAATGTACTGTAACGAACAATTATAAATGTCTTGTGTCTATTGGGTATATGATGCCACCAATAGCCGACTACATTTCGGGTACGCGGTGATTGCTGACACAAATTACGACGACGACTTTTCACAACAAGTAATAACATTAGTACTGTCACTTTTATTGCCCTTGCTTCCTTACCATTGATAACGGTTTCTTCCCATGACTTTGTTTTGTAACATCAATAGACATAACATTATCAGGAAATAAATAAAAACACTGTATCACCAATCAGTAGTTACGGTAGGATTTACAGTCAAGAAGATCGAATGCAGTTTGCTGGGCTTAGAAAATGCCTCTTTGTCTCTCTATTGATCGGCTAGACGGAAACCGAGAGTGTAGCACACAAAAAAGACCATATCCAGCGACGATACCAGCAACTGGAATCGTTTACACACCTCTAGCCGTGAAACGAACAGGCAACTTCAAAAGCGATTAGCAATCGGCTAGGCCACTGAGCCACGGAGACTCCACCTTAACGCGTTACCCTTGGACATACAGGCGCAAACTAAAAGATAATATGCACATGTATACTGTCACAACAAGATGGTGGCAGGTGTCTTTATTAATGACTCACATAATAATACAAGACACTCTGAAATAATCTATTGTTGAGATGGTGGCTCGTATTGGTCCAGGTGGTCTCCGCAGCTAAAAAACAATCCAATACCACTTCAGGGATGAAGCAACCCAAGTAATTGGCTCCACAGAATTACTAAAGATATTCCTGGGCACGACTTGGCCAGATTTCCTTACCACATAATAGAGCTCAAACTAGATACAATCACCATACCAGTCAAACAACACAGTATCAACAGAAATCTGATCTAAGAGCAATGCACAGGGAACTTACTTAAAGAGAACAGGGAAATACCAGACCAAAGGTAAATACTGAAGAAAAATGCATGATATAATAATTGCAAACAATGGTACAGAATTTAAAGAAAAAAATATAAAGGAATGACAAAAAGAGGAGCAGAACATACCAAAGATCGACATCGGTCAAGAATGACTTCTGATCTGCCAATAGTCACCGTTGTGCGCATCATTTTCCTGATTATGTTTCAGGGTAACTGTATTAATGCGACTAAGTGTCCAGGTGGCAGTACCATCAGTTTTACACTGTTTACTTATCAGTAGATAAAGACATTAGTTGATCAGCTCCTCTTGGCAGTTCTTATGCAGAAATTTACCACCAACAGACCTGAACGTGACTTCTGGCCTTAATTAACATGTTCCACAGGGTCACTAAGCACGGTGGTCACTAGTCTGCATTACCATATGTGTATAAACAGCTCACAATACAAATAGCCAGTGTCTGAGGACATTATAGGCATAGGTCCCCTTTACCTATACATGCTACAATTCTGTACAACGTGTGCAGCACAAACTGGTCAGACGTTGGCTGTGGGTAAACACACTTGATGATGATGATGGTGAGTTTTCATCAGCTTTCCTCTAACATGCATGACATGAAATGTCACTTCACAGAAGGCTGGTCGGTTGACTGGAACAAGGTAAAAACATGCATTTGGGCAATGGAAGTTGGCAGCTAGTGGTTGGTATCTTGTAGCTGATCGCTGATGGTTAGTGGATGGGTGCTGGCTGTAGCCAGTTGGATCTATTGGACAATCAATCTGACACAGCTCTCAGAGAGATCAGTATACATCATGCGAACACAATGGAAACACGAGTAAACAAACCAGTTATCACTGCACCCCACGAACAAGTAATCCATATCATACAATAATCAGTTTTATTTTGCTCAGACGACAGGATTTAGCCTTCATAGACCTGACATATTTATATTTAGAAACGATCTCTAGCAAACAAAGATAAAAAGGATTTACTCTGCTCTGCAACATACTACACTTGAAACCGCACTAAATTGCACCTGCCAACCATAAGAGTAAGATTGCCCCGTTTCTTTACATTATAGAATTCGTATATACTATATACTGTTCAAAAAAAAAAAAAAAAAAATGCATAGTTATCTGATAGCGAGTTTTTATTAGTTTGGTAATAAAATATCTTACTCGGGTGTGAAAAGCAGACTCAAATTTTGGTTACCGTGTCCAGTGAGCATGTGGACGTGAATTGCGTGGGTTTTTGTAATCGTTACAACGCAGTTGTCAGTTGTGTTTAAGACCATATTTATGAGCACAGCTCACGAAGAGCGCATGAAAAAGCAACAAAAAAAAAATTTGGGGTGAATACTATTCACTGCCTACGCAATTTAAACCCTATAAAATGATAACGCTACACCAAAACGATCAATTCATTTTCAAGCAGTCCGGAATGGCGCCTCTATTGATAAATTAAAGGAATATTTCTATTAGTCGATTTCAGGCAGAAGCAAGTCAAAGTCAGGTTGCCAGGCATCTATACGTGCATCAGAGTACCATTAGTCGACTTGACTTTGGCACCGGTTCCAAGCCATTGGTTTAGTTAAAGACCGATATCGCATTGGACGACCCAGAGTGACAACAGCAGCGGAGAATCGCTTTATTCGGCTTCGTAAGCTTAGAGACAGGTTTACAACAGCTTCCTCAACGGCACAGGCATTGCCTCCAGGGCGTCATGTGAGTAATCAAACTGTTCAAAACAGACTGCATGATGTTGGACTTTCGGCTCGACGACCACACAGAGGTCCTGTCGACTTATTTCGGCCAAACAACATGGCCCCTGGGCAAGTGACAATCATTGGAGACGTTTCTGGTTCAGTGACGAATCTCTATTCTTGTTGCAGCGTCACGATAGACGGCGTAGGGTCTACCGTAGAGGAAATGAAGTTTTAGCCCAAAATTGTGTTGATGAAGCTCCGCTGCACGGTGGTGGTGGTGTTAGTGTATGGGGAATGATTAGTTACAATGGAAGGAGTCACTTGGTGCACATTGAAGGAAGCTTGAATGCGCAAGGATAAGTCCATTAAATTCTTCGACCATATGTCCTTCCATTTTACGATGCAAACAGATGTCTTTTTCAACAGGACAACGACAGACCCCATTCTGCACAGCTGACCACGCAGTTCTCGCCTGCCTAAAACATTCAAACCTTTTCCCTGGCCATCCATATCTGCAGACATGAGTCCGATTGAGCACCTGTGGGATGAGCTACGAAGGCGCGTATGACGCCGACACGTTGCTCCAGCCAAGGGTCATGATCAGTTCCAGGCACTCCAGGAAGAGTGGGCAGCCATTCCACATGCCAACATCAGACATCTGATCGCATCCATGCCCAGGAAATGCCAGTCACTGTTGCACGCAATAGGAGGCCACACACCATACTAACGGGAAAGGCCACACAACATACTAACGGGAAAGGCCACACAACATACTAACGGGAAAGGCCACACAACATACTAACGGGAAAGGCCACACAACATACTAACGGGAAAGGCCACACAACATACTAACGGGAAAGGCCACACACCATACTAACGGGAAAGGCCTACGCTTAAAAACTATCGTGACCCAGATGCCAAACAAGGTGTTAATTGA
Organism: Candidula unifasciata; assembly: GCA_905116865.2. Lineage (NCBI taxonomy): Eukaryota > Metazoa > Mollusca > Gastropoda > Stylommatophora > Geomitridae > Candidula > Candidula unifasciata. The sequence goes on along the minus strand of CAJHNH020002592.1, from coordinate 90,876 downwards.
TTGGTGGAAGCCTAAAGTATTCTGGTGTAAAATTTGAGTAATTTCACTTACTGCTTTACGAAGATGCAGAATGTCAAAATTGTGAGTATGTTTGCTCTTTCAGAAACTATGCGTTTATTTTATTTTTTTTCAACCAGTATAACACAGGCACACAATAAACATAGGAATATTCAGGCAGAGAGACCATAAACAGACAACACATAACAACCTTTTCCCCACCATCGACGCATAATCTTTTCTAACTTTGAATGCATTGCGTAACGTTAGAGTGGAGAGTGATGTTATTTATAACACAAGAAAGAGATTGGTAAGGCCCTTCTGCATACATTTCTCCTGCAAAAACAAAACAAAATCAAAATCAAAACAGATTTGGGGTGGAAAAGGTGGGGGGGGGGGGGGGGGGTAAGAAACCAACAGTACACGACACACACCATAGCCGAAATGGACGGAAACAATTCCCGACTGCTGACATCATAGCAATAGTGAAGACATTTCTGAACAGATGTTGCACCTGACAGCATTAGCTAAATCAAACCAGAAAGCCACGAGGAGAAAGACACAGCTAAACTGTCTAGGGCGTTCAACAACACAATCAGTACTTTCATTAGGCTCCAAAGCTACCTCAGACCTTTGCTGTAATAAATGAGTGTATATATGTATATCTATATCTATATATATATATATATATATATATATATATATATATATATATATATATATATATGTGTGTGTGTGTGTGTGTGTGTGTGTATATAAGAGTGTTTGCGTGTAGGTCTGTGAGTGTGCATGTGTGTTTGAGTGTGTAAGTAGTGTTGAAACTATCAGAGATGCGAAAAAGAAAGACAGTGATTAAATGGAACCCTCGAAGTCCAATGTACAAATGTCGTCTGCAGTCTTTGATTGCAGCCTTGTGTATGACATCATTAGGTTAATTTAATATTCTAAAGTATCTGGAAATTCACTGTTTAAGTTCATAAAGTAACGTCCACAATTCGCTGTCTTTGTGTACATGGGGGTATGGGCAAACATTAAATACCCACTGCACAATGCTTTTCATGATATTTGGAGATCAACTACAAGAGCAAGAGGACGGCCACGAATATCATTAACCGATAACATTAAAAACACGGTGTACCTCCATCTAGAGCATATAAAAAACTAGAGGGGGAACAAGTAAGGCCTTATTAATATTATATATATATATATATATATATATATATATATATATATATATATATATATATATACATATATACATACATACATATATTTATACATAATAAACAAAAAGACAACGTAGCAAACTGTACTCAAAGAAAGAAGTAAAAGAATAGGACACAATAGGCACATGATAAATCGAAATCTGCTTTTACTTTATATATATATATATATATGTACGTTGAATGTTGAATAAAGAAACGACATAACAGCAATCGGGACACCCCCCCCCCTTTTTTTTTTTCCCAATAATCATATACATTCGTATTTCTATACATGTTTATAACATATTTCTTAAAGGGGGTGTTTAATACTAGTTGAATTAGATTAAAGAGTCACTTTTGATCAAACAACAACATTGTAAAAAACTAAATGTGTTCAACATTTGTTCCATATTTGTTGCGACACTGCGGATTTGAATTTAATGATAGCATTTTGTTTACATACACAAAAATATAAGAAATAAAACGCAGCAGAATTTATGTGCAGAATTTGTTAACAATTGTGGACAGAATTCTCCCTATTGATATAATTAACATTTCAATAATATATTGATTGAGTATATTTTGTTTATAAACTGTATCTATTTTTTTTTTTAATTTTCAGCTCATCAAATACTCCTTTTTTAAAATTCATATAGTAATATGTGTATTTTTTATATGAGTATTTAATTGATTTGCCCATTGAGAAATGTATTCACCCATTGAGTATTTGTAGATCTTTTCAGTTACTTCCCGTCTTTTTTAGGATGACATTTTTCGTTATTTGAAGCCCTACTCTGGCTCTTGCCAGGGGCCGCAAGATAACCCAGCCATAGATATGGTCTAATGGCTGAACGCGGTTTCTGGGACCTCTCCACGGCGATCCTCATCCACATGGTGGCACATTGTGTCATCTGGTCTTTATCGCTTGTATCATGTCCTGGTGGGGTAGAAAGTCAGTCAGTCAGCAGATCTATTGTCCAGTTTTTGATTTGCTCAGTGGCTTAATTTATTGGGTCATTTTGTTTTTAATCGTGTCACTTATTGTTAATGATTTATTGATCATTATTTTCACAGTTATTCCGTACTATCCGTAAAAGGATTGTTACAACTCTCTGTTTACTTACACTTGTTCATATTGGTGGGATATATTTGCTTATAGAAACACAACTAAAACTAAAGAAAGTAAAAATTATGAATTACGGGTATTTTTGATGCAAAGCAAATTTGGCAAAAATTCAGCGCACTAGACCAGGGCGAACTTTGACATTTGCAGATGATGTTCTGATGTATCTACGGCAGCCAGAAAGCACAACATAACCAGAGACTTGCAAAGTGCTTTGTATGAGGAGACGGAGTCGTGTGAACAGACAGGGTCAAGGTTAAGCTCAGAGAATTCCAGTGTTTTCTGGTGCTCTTTGAATAACAGCATTGGGAAGGAAGACTTGCCCAACATATCCATGAAGGACAAACATGTTTAAAGAAGAGATAGGTGGACATACTTAGGTTTGACGTTTTATCGCAGTCTGCCTAAAGATATAACGTGGAACAGACTGTGATCAAGTGCAAGCGTGGCCTAGCGGCACTGAAGACGATGGTGTCGACCCACATGGAACAGAGATAATTGGTCTTATTGTACAACCATTTGGTCATTCCTGTAATCGATTATGGCCCAGGAATTTTAGCCATATCTATACCAGTGTACAAAGCTTGAAAAAACGTTAGAATGAAGGAATGAGAATCGTCTTGAGTTCCACACGGGACACCCCAATTATAACGAGGTATATGTTTGGGCTGCAATCGGTAAAATCTAGAATGTCACCGGCGCACTCCAAAACCTATATGCGAGCTACCTATGATAAAAGGCATCCACTACATAGAAATCTAAGCGATGTAAGAAAAGATCGGTTGTAAAGAGGAAAGTTGTGGATGGCACTAGCTGAAGAAACTATAGAAACGACGGCCTCATTTAAGCAAATACACAAGTGTCAGGACTGGATCGACAAACACACACAACAGCAGTTTCCATCAGGTCATTATCACGTTAGGAAGAGGATGTAGAAAGTGGTGTAACGGTATGACATAATTAGAGGTACAACAATTTATACATGGAAAGATTAAACTAGATGATGAAATAGTGCACACTTTTTCTGTTCATCGGGGTGTAAGATCTAGTATGCAATTTTCAGCTAGAAGAAAGGGATACATTGTGGTAGAACATAAGAGAGCTTTTTTTATCTACAACTTCAAGCACGAGAATGAAAGGGGAGGCAATCACTGCTGCTCTGAAGTGGACAGCTGAAAACAAAGTTACCAGAGGAATTATTGTGTCTTTCTCAGTCGGCATTGCGGAAGGTTCAAATGGACTAATGTGGCATGAGTGGATGCCATGCATGAGTACGCCAACATTGCAAGGAATCACGTGAATATATTGTCCGAAATATGGAGGACTGTGAGTGAATGAAAGAGCAAATCTTCTAGCTTCAAAAGGGAAAGCTACGGGAACCCTCGTAGTGGACAAGGGAGATTTTATGAAGACAATATACGAACAACTTTTTGCAGAAGACACGAGATTAGATGAAATAACATGAACAAGAATGTGTGAAAGATTAATTAAGTATGGATGAGGCAAAGAAGGGCGGATGAGAGGAACAGATCGGGGTGTGTATAATCAGTGTGTTACAGAAACAGCATCTACAACTTGCGTCATTTTCTGTGGAATACGGAGATTCTATGGTTATGCTCGGTGTGCTATGATTTTCGATTCTTAAATCAGTAATCACTCTACAAATTTTAAAATGACTATATATTTCTGCGTAAACAAGGTTGTAAGAAACAACAGCTTGAGCTCCTAACCAATGTATAGCGTCAAATATATTAGTAGGGGTGGCGGGACAAGGTTTGCATTCTTATTGACAAATCTCGAAGGACTGAACTAGAAGAATGATTTCTCGGCACATAGAAAGATTTTTGTTTTAGCAACATCATGAATAATGAAACTGCAAGTGCCTATTAAGACAATAGGAAATTGAATCAAGTAAATCTATAGTTAGGTTAGTTGCGTATCCTATACAGGACGTTGCAGAACCAATCCCAACAGCCCCTGGCTGCTATGTGGTTTCTCTGGGCAAATTTACGTCCAGTAGTTTGTCATTGCCTCTGGACGGTCGGCCCCCTAATATCACTGTCGAAACCCACGCAAGGCGCATGGCATGCAGCTGGGATCGAACCCGGCACCCGGCGTTGGTATTGACTTAGCCACAGAGGCGACTAAATCCATAGTAGACATTAAAAAAAATATGCAAGTCACCCTCTGTTGATGCACTTGGTATAGTGTATATTATCCAGGTGCTTTGAAAGAAATGCATGTCTGTGTTTGTTGAGATATGCCGTAAGGGAAAGTTCACTTGTCTGCCTCTGGTGTCTGTTGAATTTATGATGCCGCCATTATCAGACTAGACATGGCTGTCTATAATTGATGTAGATAATTACACACTACATCATCACTTCCCACAACATTCACTGACAGTAATACTGTCACATGAAATATCATATCATCATCTACGTAACTTTGTTTTCTCCAAATAATTACCACTGTTCATTAGTTCCACCCTATGCTCTTTTTTTCGATGTACATAACAATGCTTAGGGGTAAATAATAACTCTATAGATCAGGGGGGTATTTCCACTCCGGTTTGTGTTCAAGAAGATCGAATTCATTTCCCCTGATTTTATTATGTCTCTTTAATTCCCCGTTCTCTCTCCAACCAGACCACCATAGGTGGCAACGCTCTTGATGACGATAGTGTTATCTCGCCACTGATCGGCTCTCCGACTGCCTAGAGTGTAGCACAGAACACAATCTCCGTAGCTTCAGCGACGATTCTAGGGCCGGTAAAACTGAAATAGGCAGTCTGTGAAACGAACAGGTATCCCTAATAGCACTGAGCATACTGGTAAACCACTGCGCCGCCAAGACTTTATCCTTGCACAAGCAATTTAGCAGAGGTATGCAACAAGAATGTCTTGAATGAATGCAATAAATAACTTTGAAGGGAGATAACTCTTAAATTTACTATTTGGTAGGTAGGTTGGTAAGTTGTACCCCACCAGGACATCACACAAGCGACAAATACCCGGTGACACAAAGTGCCATCACGCGGATGAGGACCACCCGTGGAGAGGTCCCGAAAACCACGCTCAGCCCTTAGGCATATTTAAGGACTGGCTATATTAAGGGCACCCGGCAAAAGCCATGGCGAGGCTTCAAAGAAACTAAAAATTGCATCCCACAAGGTGATAAATCACTCTCTCTCTCTCTCTCTCTCTCTCTCTCTCTCTCTCTCTCTCTCTCTCTCTCTTTCTCTCTCTCTCTCTCTCTCTCTCTCTCTCTCTCTCTCTCATACAAGAAGCATCCATAATAAACAGTTATGCAGACACTCATGCATACTCATGCATACTCATGCACACACATTCACACATTCGCAGGTGTACACTCACTCCTATGTAAATGCACAAATACTCTCACAGTCACACATACATTTGAAGAAACGCATTCATGCAACCCTACACAAATATTCACATACGCTCATACAAAAACACGCATATACATACACACACAGACACTCATAATTACACATGCACTAACGCATACCCATATCTTCATTACACACATACATACAACTAAAAGTAAACCTACACATACATACGCTCACACTCACACACACATAATCATACTTATGTGTGTTTGTTGTCCATCAGGATGATTATTACCACTCTTTTTCATCCAGCATGAGTACGAAGATGACTGGTGAGGCCGCAGCGAGCCCGAAACGTTCTTGGACAGTGAGGACAGGGAATGAGCGTTGTGCAAGGGATGAGATCTCCTGCAGTCGCCTGTCTGTCCATCATTTTCCTTATAAGTCTTGCTGTTCTGTTTGCTTCACATGTAGCCGCGCCCCTGTGTAGAATTGCACGCCATGCACTTCGGTCTTAAGAGTCAACCTCCCAACTGGTGTCATTCATCCCAAATGCTTTGAGTGAAGACTTCAGAGTGTCCTTAAAGCATTTCTTTTGCCCGCCTTGGGAACGTTTCCCATTTTGCAGCCCACTGTCACATACCGCTCGTGTCGCGTGCCTGATTTAAGGATTTCTCCTTAAGAACCAACAGCACTCTGAAATAGAATAATGTTGAGGTGTCGGCTCGTATTGATCTAAAGGGTATCCCGTGGCCAATATACACCCAACCTATTTCAGGAGTAGGGCAACTTAAGATATAGCACTACAGAATATATAATATTCCTAGGCGCAACTTGGCTAGACGTCCCCACTACAATAAGAATAATGCCCCCAGGCTATGATATTGTAATATCACATCTATGTTAACACAGATTAAGAATAATGGTTACACATACATGAACTCTAGACAGTTTGAACAGTGAATGATGGATCAAGTCAATAATACAAGCTCCCAAAGACATGTAATAAATGCGACACATACATCATATACGAGTCAGCAAAGAACTTCAAGAACACAGAAGGATATGATGGACCAAAACTTCAAAACAGATCTAAAGGATTGTCTTGGAGACTCCCAGAGTCAGCCTCGATCATCCTCATGATCGTGTGGACGATTAACAGTGATGCCTGGCAAGGAACCAACTATTGACTACACTTATCTGAATCCATGGTAACTTGGACTGGCTGAATGTTCAATCACTCTATTGTTTTGTTGAAGGCAGTTCCACACTAGGCACTCGAACACTGGAGCCCAAACAAGCTCCTGGAGAAAATGATTGTGAAGGTGTATCACCCACGATGTTGTCTGTAGACCAACTGGAGGATTCTATGTGATGAATGACAAAAGAGGTGGCTTGTAATCTGATGCCCACAGCTGGCTTAGACATAGATGACTTCCCTGTTGCTAGTTGTGTGGACTGCCGATTCACTGCCTGGCCTCCAAGGAGATATCATCCTGTATCAAGAAGGAACTCAAAATTAGCAGTCATCTCAGGGGTCACATGCCTAGCTCATTTTATTAACATCCACATTAGTAATCACTCAGAAGACAGCTCTCGGGATAATGAGCCTGTTTAAATCTCTATGTATCTCTGTTGGTCAGTCAGTAAAATAGATAGGAGACAAGTCCAACATTGGAGACAGATAGACTCTTTTTTACAGAGACATCATCCCTCCACATTCACATCTGCACTTATAGTCACACAGACCATCTCTCTCTCACATGTGTATATATTATATCCTCCACCGCCTGACATGAGTCGAGCCCGTGTTGTTAGTGTGTGCTATGAATAACCTCTGACGTCACTGCGTGTCGCTCGCTGTACGTTGACCCAATAAAATCTGCCGGCTGAATCTCGACCTGATTTCGCCACTAGTTAGTTAGAGAACAAGTAGCATGATAAATTAAAACATGTACATCAATACTGAGTTAGGTAAGGCACAAACTCTCAGTTTGCGAAATGAAAGGTTTTAAATAAAGTGGCCATAAGTACTTGGACACCAAGAACGGTCTTGTTCTGTGCTGTCCCATAGCTGAATCTTTCCTCGTTTCAGCAGCGGGTTAACTTTTTAGAAACATATATTATGGTACTCGTAAACTATAATCAACTTACCCAAGCTCAGGATTCCTCCAAAGATTAAACTGGTACTTTGTTCAAGACAAAATGTAAGCCCAAAGGCGAAACCTACTGATCGTCTTGAAAGTCTGGCAGAGAATGAAGCGAGACGACTAAGCGTCGCTTCCGAAAAAGAAGCTCTCAAATTAATGCGCCGAGAAGTAAAAAGGCTTCTCGGAATCTGAATATTAATCTAGAAAATATCTATCCCACAACGGTAAGTTTGAAAATGTAGTCTTCACAAGAGACATAAAGCATATAGAAATACCTATTACGCCAGATAAATGTATAATTATATATGATTGACTATATACCCACCGGACGGGTCTATATTTGAAATGTGAGCTGCCCGCCAGTGGCGTTAACGTCACGAATAGTCAAATGTGCAGGGGTGGGTTTGGTCACTTCATGACAATTACCGTAGAAGAGTTTTATTGGGAGCCTGTGATCTGGCATGCGTGCCACATGACCAGCCCAACGAATTTGATACTGCATCAGTAGAGTGTGGATGCTGGGCATGGCTGCTTTCTCAAGGACTACGGTATCAGGTACTTTGTCTTGCCATCTGATGTGCATTAGTTTTCTAAGGCAGACTGTGTGAAAGTGGTCTAACTTTCTCGCCTGGCGCCGGTATACAGTCCATAAACATACTTATACATTCACATGCATACACACGCATTCACACATTTACTTAAACACACTCACAATTTCTCAAACATACCTGCACACAGCCACACTTTTCTTCTTCTTCGTCCTCGTTCTTTTATCTACTCCTGGAATGCCTCGCGGTATCAGCGCAGGAAGAAATCTCTCGAACGCGCCCTTTTGTTCGCTTTGCATATAATACTTTTAAGTGTTTCTGATATTTCTGCGTTTAATCATCTGCTTGGTTGACCTATGGGTCTGTTACCACTGTATCTGTATAACATTACTCTCTGTGGTTCCCTGTCTGCTGCCAATCTTGTTGCATGACCAAACCATTCGATTTGTTGTCTACCTTCAGTATTGGTTCTGTGCCAATTCTCCTACTGATATCATAGCTCCTGAGTAATCTTTTTTCGTTACACCTAGATTAGTACGTAAACATTTCCTTTCAGCCACACAGACCCTTATATTTACACACACGCATACATACCCACACATACACAGACTTATGATATTATAGCACTATAAGTATGTGTGTGTGTGTGTATGTGTGTGTGTTGTGTTGATATCTAAGCTTCGATGACGCCATCGGGATGTTGACATACAAATCAGGATTCTGCCACTTCAGACGCCTTCATACATATTACAACATGTATCAAGTACAAAAAAACAGCTACCTATGTTTTTGCCACTAAAAGCACACATTTCAGTAAAAATTAAACTACAGTAAGTAGTGTGTCTTTGGGTGTGTAGCTGTGTTTGTGAGTGCGCGTATGTGTATGACTTTTGATTATATGTAAAATACACATGGATCATATCAAAGGTGCAAGTCAACCTTGTAGCAAGTAATTATATTATGTCCCAACCTGCAGCTTCGTCTGCCTGATTGACAAGAAAAGGAGAATGAGTGGAAACATGCAATTAACTTGATATATGGAACTATATCGTTTTGTTGTACCTCAGTTTACCTGTTGTGTACGGCTAAACTATGTTACCTGTTGTGTACGGCTAAACTATGTTACCTGTTGTGTACGGCTAAACTATGTCACCTGTTGTGTACGGCTAAACTAAGTTACCTGTTGTGTACGGCTAAACTATGTTACCTGTTGTGTACGGCTTAACTATGTTACCTGTTGTGTACGGCTAAACTATGTTACCTGTTGTGTACGGCTAAACTAAGTTACCTGTTAGATTCACATCCTTGAGAAGCTCATCATACAGAATGCAAACCTAAAGGTGAAAAACTTACACGCAAACACTCACTGACAATTCGAAACCTGCATAATTTTATTCTTGAGAAAATGGATTAATTTGTTAGTGTTCAGTTGCTCCATTCAAAGTCATTTAAATTCAATGATAAAAGAGACAAATTGTGCATTATGTGTTTCCTGTCTTTTGCGTTTGCAAACATGTTGAGTCCTTGTAACAACAAGGAGCAAGCAATTTTACTGTTTCTCTGAATTTCACGCTCATTTTGTAATAGAAGAAGATGTTGATGCTGGAATTAAGAGTTTCAAAGACAAAAACAAACGACCAGATCACGTACGTGGTGTTGGAATAGGCACCAAAAGCATCGAAGTCTGGTACAAAGAACATAAGCATAGATGCTATCACCCCTGGCATGTAGCAGACGATCAGAACTGTGGATATCATGACCACCATTGTTATGGCTTTCATTTCCCGGCTAGAGATTGTTTTACTTCGTTCCTGGTTACTATTAGCCTCCATTCGCCATTTCGATTGCTGTTTAAGTTGAATGATAAGAATGGATGTAAAGATCACAACAGCAGCACAGGACGCAGATCCAAGAATTGAGTGCAGGAAACAAAAAATACTGTTTACTTCGTCATGACCGCTAGAGAAACACAGACCAAGAAGAGTGACGTTTCTAATTTCATTAAACTTCCAGCAATGATACGATGTGGCGTACTCGGGAATAAAGACAATTATCATGCTCAGGTAGATATGATCAGTGTGGTTCTTGCTGGAGTCACAATCTGTTTGATCTTCAATGGTAGAGCTATACACAGACATCTTTCTGCTGTGATGTAGACTGTAATCCATCCAGTAATCCTGGCAAAACAAATATGAGGCAATCCTGCGGTTAGATGCACTATCTCAACAGATGATATACCAATGCTCGAGTAATCAATGAGAGGATTCAGGCCAAATCCAAACCAGATAACAAATATAAGGTTACACACGTCTGATATTGCAAGTGCAAAGAAACTGATGTTTACGGTACTGCTAAAGCCTTGTTTGTAGAAGACAATAATGTTAATTACATTTGTTAATACACCAAATAAAGCAACTGTGTCAGAAATCAAAAAGTAATTGACCAGCTCATAGATGCTTCTGTCTCTACTGCTGATTCTGTCTATTGGCTGCTTCGTGTACATGTTGTTGGTGTAAGCGTTTGATTCTGTAGTCATGTTATGTGTCATGATCCTTTATAATAAATATCCACTGGAATAAATGTAGATATGGCAGACAAGCGTATTCACCCTCTCTATACAGTAGACAGAAGCTGCAACGTCTGCAGTAGAAAAAAACAACAACACTTTATTAGTTTCGCAGTCTACGGTATAAGATACGGCTACTGTTCACAATTGTTTACTACCCATAGCAATAACAGGGATTCAAATCTACGTTCCAAGGGAACAAATGTTTTTTTTTTTCCAACCCCACACAGTAGGACATTATTACCTACATTATTCATAAAGACATCAGCTGACACAGTACTTGCAAAGTAGGCAGTGTGATATTTCTTTTCCTCAAAGTGGCATACTAAAAACATGAGGTTTATCTATTGACAACAGAAGCCTTAATTAAATAACAACTGGACAACAAGATTCCTGGTAACATAAAAATGTTCAGTGTTAACTAATGTTTGTCTGTAGAACACGAATATGACGCCGACACTTTTTGATAAGCTTTTGTTTTGTTTACAATTGTAGAGATGCTAATATATACGTAGATTGCGTCACCTAAACATCAAACTAATCAAGGAATGTGTTTATAAACATAAATGATGAAGTCATCAGTAAAAAGCAAGCTCACCGAGCTAGAACTAGTTTCAACCCATCGTCCTAAACCCATCAGTAGGGATACCTCATTAGTGTGTTACCGTACGGATATATTTGCTATTTTTGCGCGTAAGTGATAATTGCAAGCCAGAGAAGGGTCGTAACAGCAACATTGAAAAATCCTATATGACTTTTTTTCAGATGCAGGATCACGGACCAGAACAAGTCCTTGGCCTCACGTATATGCTGTAGTGCCTGCGTAAACAGACAGTATTAAGTGGATGAAAGGAGAAAATGTGTTGATGCCGTTTGCAGCTGCTATTGTCTGGATAGACCCAGCGATCATGTAAATGACTAATTTATATGCTTTGTTCAACCTGCTTCATGGAAGCTCGCAAAAAACAAAAACAAAAAACGGAAATGAACTATAGTTTACATGAATATAAGATGCCCTCTTACCAGTTTTACGTGGTGAAAAACTTCCCGTTCACGAACCTCCCAAAGACATTTTGATTGAAAAGTTTGCCTTTGAGACGCAGGAACTGATACCAGCAGCTCCACTCCACAGCCTTCTTTAACTTACGATGACCGATTCAACTGCTATGAAACGTCATCTGTGCCATTCATTCTTCTTACCCGAGACAAAGTGAACGAGTTTGTTCGCTATTTTGGAGCAATCCAAGGCCAAAACGAAGGTTCACGTGGATAAAGACAATTTAATATCATCAAGAAAAATAACAGAACAATTTTTCAGTTTGCCCAATACTTCAGAACGGGAAATGACAGTGTATTTAGATCCGATGTAGACGATAAGTCAAATGTTCTTATAATATAACATATCATCTCACAAGAATGGCGACAATTCATAGATCCCCCGCCACTAATTCTAATGTGGTGCTTTTGCATAATGAAAACCTACATCCTTGTTTTCTAATCGAACCTGGTGTCTGCATTAAATAAACGCACTACAAACTAAAACAGCTGTGGCAATGTATACAGTACATTACGTGTTGTTGTCATCTCTGTTGTGACTTGACGGTTATGATCTGTTGATGAACCAGCAGTTGGGATGCACACAGGCATACTTTGTTGTTGTTGTTGTTTATAAGTGAATGTGACAGCCAACCAAAGCCTTTGCACAGTGTGAGATCAGACTGGCCCTCGAGTATATCTGTGAACGTTGGAGATAATAACGTGCAGCACCCATCAACGGTAGAAACAAAACGCACAATAATCTTACCAACCCTGCATATGAAACTCGGTTTTATGAAAGACTTCATTGACAGTTGTTGACTTGACTGGATTATCTGTAGAGCTTTTGAGTAAAATGTCTCGATTCAGCGAATTAAAAATAAAGGGTAGATTGCTGTTACTCTACAGATTCACAACCTTTTTTTTTCGAAGACAAAACGGTTTACAAAAGGTAATGTTAAAAAAAAAAAATGAGTAAAGCATATAGGATGCATTTCATCTGGTGGCTACCAATTTTATTGGGAATGACACAGCTGAAAACTAAAAGGAATTCGTAGTAGACAAGTTTCATGAGTTTTAAAATTGTTACTGCGAGGTGTTTTTAAAGACATCTGTCTTTATTCCCACATGGATTTCTTCCACATTAACTGTGGCATGGGTAATGATGAGCATCGCGAGCAGCTTGAACAAACCTTTGCTACAATCAAGAATTGATACAAGGAAACTGGACTAATGTTTCACCCTCATCAGAGCTGAACTTCAGCATCTGCATAGACGTCAGGTAAAGAGACAGGATGTAGAAGCGATCTTGTTCTGTAGTATTATATGTCCATCAAAGTGCTACCTACTTGTTACTCGTAAAGTACTCAGTGACCTAACTTGAGCATTAGTAGGAAGATGGCAATTGCAATGTGAAAACGACAAGAAAGAATAGAGTAGGAGAAAGAGAGTGGGGTTGAACTGGACCGACGGAGAGGCTGCTAAAATGCTGCACAAGACCTGTTTTGTTTGTAGATTGCTGAAAAAAACAAACGTGACAGTTTTCATCGAGACAGATGAAAGTCGTAAACGTATTAGAACAATTAGTCGTAGACAGCGAGTGATTTTTTTCATTTTTTCCCCCTGACTTCCCCCTGCCAAGGGATTTTTTGAATGTGTGCAACAATATATACGAACGTCACATCTTACTACCCAGAGACCAGTTGAAATTGCTGGTCCACGTGAAAAAATCCCGTCCTTTCCTGGGGCTTGAACCCGGAACCTCTAGCACTCGGGGCGGACACCATGCCTGGAGACCACGCAGCTCTCTAGCATTTTCAGACTGATGGCAATATTGTTTTCAAAAATTATTAAAATTTTGGTGAGGGGGGGGGGGGGGGGGGGGGGGGGGGAGGGGGTATTCTTAGTTGAATTTGATTTGCTTTTATATGAAATGCATACCCAACATTGCTTCGTTAACATCACTGTTATAAACACTAATTATTAAAATTCAATTAATAAAAAAAAAAAAATTTAAAAAAATCAGATAAGAGTGAAACTCATAATGGCATTATATGGACAATTACAACTCGTTTTACTAATTTCTGATTTTCAGACAAGATGATCATACTAAAGTATGATATTTGCAGACCGACACAGGTAGTCATGCCATAGCTAACATGCTTGCTCAACGACGGGCAGTATGGTCATACAGATGATGTATGTGCCAAATGTATAATGTCTTGAGAGAATAGCTCTGGAGATAATTGTTAGCCTTAGATGTTTCACAAATGTTTGTTTTCTAAAGAGTCCAGTATCTTTGCTAGGAACCTTAGGCTAACAAACTGCTGACAATAGTGTCTTTTGTTCCACAACTTTATCGTTCATTGTTCATTTCATTTAGACATATTTCAAGGACTATTTACTTAATGTGACAATGTACATGTAAAGCTGCCACGGAAGTAAGTGTATGTTGTGGAAATAAGACTGTTCGTAACGAATGAATGTTAGCTTTCTGTAGACAAAGAGGACGGAGTACCGCTAGTAGAATAACAACCTAACAAATAGATAATTATGAATAGTTTCATATATCAGTTATGAGATATTTGTTATATCTGTTATTGTAGCCTGCATTTCCAAATTGTCGCTTAATAAGGAATGATGTTATGTTATAACGACATCTTTGCAGCATATATTTACTTACATTGCTTTTACTGAAATTAAAGAACAAATAAATTACACTGCTCATCATTAGAGCAAATTATAGTTTCAGGAAACTGATGAATTTGTTCATATAATTCAGTATGGGTATTACTACATATAACATGCTGTGGGTAAAAATATGTCGCCTGTAATTGAGAAATTATAAAAAAATTGCATGTTATATTCCAGGGGCTTGGATAGGTTTTATAATTGTAATTGTTATGATACAATGTAAAGAAAAGTGCACTTTTCTAGATTTTTGCATGTATGATGCCGGTACTAACTGACTAGACTAATTAGTGCTATGTGACCTGTGTGGTTAATTGCACACACAGCCGAAACTTACAGCTGTCACTAACATTCATACTCTCACACTATCATATCGACATCTGCTTTACTGGCTTCCTAAGGATAATCACCACTGTTAACTCGTTCTAAGCAAAGATTATTTAACGCTACATCAGTAAACACGAACATATACAGGAATACATAATAACTCTTTATATCAATGGATAATTCTAGGCGGGTTTAGTCACACGGATCGAATTCTGTAGATACGATTTCATAATATATTTTACATTCCTCGTTTCCTCTCTCTCTCTCTCTCTCTCTATATATATATATATACTGCTAGAGTGTAATACAAAACACAAACTCTTTAGCTGCAGCGATGATTTTATTGACTCTCTAAAAGTAGCACTCACTAACAAAAGCATGCAATTGTTCAAGGCACGTTCTTTGAAAATCTCTCACTTCAGCCCGGACTTGGACAAACGGGATTTGGTAGCTTTGTCAGTTTAATTTGTGGGGTGGGGGCGGGATGTATTTTTGTTGTTCTCACAATGGGGCCCTATAACCCACACGCAGAGAAGCATATTTTATGAGGCTACTTCTTCTGGAGAATTCGCAAAATTGCGGATTTTGATGAAGATGAATTCGTGTACGACATACAGAGTGTTGAAGGTAAAAATCAACAAACTGAATCAGAGAGGTCAGAACGTGCTGTATATATGTACAAATTGATCCTCACTGTACAGCACTCCGACAGCCAGAACCAAATGTTAACGCATTTTGTGTGTGTTTGTGTTCACAAAGAGTCATCAATGGGACAGACAGGCATGTTGTCTACGAAGCTAAAGTAATGTGCTTGGACAAAGAAAGACATAAAAGAGTAATATGGCGAAAGCCACAAAGATGAACTTGAGTTTCCACTGATTTTCTGATGCTCAGTGTAGTCTGTGTCGACCCCAAATCACTGGTGCCGAAAAGAAAACCAGTATCTATTCTAAGGAGAATCGAAATCACAAGAAGTATGCAGCTAGGGATCCGAGCTTTTCGGTGTTTTATCACAGCCTCGCTTTGCCACAGTATGCGAATGATAATACAACTTGAAATGTTCACGTCAATCAGTAAAACAGAAGTGTCAGAATCTACCACAATCGCTGGTAAATCTGACATGAACAAACCCTAAAGCCATAAGGCACAGGGCTGGTTAAACTAGGAGTTGAAAACCAACTTAGTTTGAACCGGTCAGTGAGTTCGGGCTTGTGTTCTCTGCATATAAAGACTGGACTCGGTGGACTTTCCTGATGATGATATGGCTCAACCTACAAACAGATGACCAGTACTCTCTGTATAGAGCAAGCAGGTCTGGGCACTTATGCCCCCTTGGTCATCAACTGGACATATTTCAGTATCAAGTCATCTGGATATTGTCTTACCACTGAAGGATACTGACGAGAGGATGGAGTTCGACACATTGCGCAGCATTCCTCACTTACTTCAAGTCATCACTAATCACTGTCAATTTCATCTGCTAACCGAAGTATTGGAGAACTTTAAAGGCTCATCCGTCATCTTCGTGCTCACAATCATTGATGATTAATACAGTGTGGATGGTGAGTGACCTGCGTCCCTAATAATGGATGAAGAGCACACGCAGAAAACTCACAAGAATCTCGTATATTAGTCGTCAACCCTTGGTCATCAACTGGACATATTTCAGTATCAAGTCATCTGGATATTGTCTTACCACTGAAGGATACTGACGAGAGGATGGAGTTCGACACATTGCGCAGCATTCCTCACTTACTTCAAGTCATCACTAATCACTGTCAATTTCATCTGCTAACCGAAGTATTGAAGAACTTTAAAGGCTCATCCGTCATCTTCGTGCTCACAATCATTGATGATTACTACAGTGTGGATGGTGAGTGACCTGCGTCCCTAATAATGGATGAAGAGCACACGCAGAAAACTCACAAGAATCTCGTATATTAGTCGTCAACCTCCATCTCAGGAATATCACATGCTGATGTGATTCTAATGGAAGTCGAGTACCAGTATTTCTGTACATTTAAAAAGTAATAAAAACAATAGTTAGATGTAATGCACAAGTGATTTTAACCGGACATCGAAGGCGACATGCTGATAAAATAATCTATCTCAATTTGACAGTTTGCTAGCCATTTCAGCCACAATTTTTCAACTTCATAACCTTAAAAAGTTTTGCTCGTACAGACAGACTAGATGTAGAGGATCTAACTCTAATATTGCAATGCAAAAACTCCAGAACGCATAGATCCTGTAAGATGAGTTCAAAAATTATCTTTCAAAACACAACTTTTGTTTTCTTTGAAATTTGCAGTATTTTATAATTTATTATTAATTTTACAAGTTTGAACACGTTTATAACAACACCAACCCCCCCCCCCCCCCCCCCCCCCCAAAAAAAAAAAAAAATTATTGACTAAAAACAAAACATTTCAAATGTACATTTTTAGGACATTTCTCTCTTTCTCTCTCTCTCTCTCTCTCTCTCTCTCTCTCTCTCTCTCTCTCTCTCTCTCTCTCTCTCTCTATCTATCTATCTATCTCTCTCTCTCTATCTATCTATTTGTCTCTCTCTTTCTCTCTTTTATATATATTTACAAAATGACGACAAATCAGCCCATGATCCATACTATCCAATAACTATTAGAACTCTCCAAGCACACGTTGCAGAACACTACTCAGAAGTCAGAGCAAGGCGACCACTTCTGTCCTGCCAGTAAAAGATGTCCAAGTGCTTTTCATGACATACCCTTAAGTAAACTCTTCTGTGTCTCAAAGTGCTCGATTTTCGAAACTCGTTTATTATTTAAGAAAGAAAAAGCAAACTTAATGGCTACAATATAGCTATGTATTACAAAAACAACAGATATAGTCCTACATATTGGGAGGGGGGGGGGGGGGGGGGTTGGGGGTGGTGTTTTATTGTGTGTTGATTTTTTTTTAAATGTGTTACACTCGAGTAAATGACTGAAAAGTATTGTACCTTCTGAGCTATTTATGATACTTAATTTGTTTAAACCATATGAATCAACGACAACACATACAATCTAGGATTAAATAAACACAGAATACGGAAAAGGGGATGGGGGGGGGGGGGGGGGGTATTTCGTCAATAAATAAGTCACAAAGTAAATAAAAAAAAATAAAAAAAAGACGATAACAACCTGAAAACAATATATCTTTTCACAGACACTATCCCTTTATACTTGAACATAATTTCCACCAACACTGATGCACCTCTCCCATCGTTTTATCAGCCATCCCAAACCTGCTGCACAGATATGTGTGCTCTGTTTTCTCAAGCACATTTTCACTTCAATTTCAACTTTTGCGTCATTCACGAAATATCTTCTGCCAAGTGGATTTTCAGCAGAACAATTGAAAATCACTAGGGGCTAAGTCGTGGCAGTTAGTTGCCTTTTCCCATAAGTTCCAACCCTAGACGGGTAATTTTCTCCTGAGTTAACTGAGCCGTTGGTTGTCTGGTATTGTCATTAAGGATCAGTACTTGTGGCGAAATGCGGATATATTAGGGCTCTATAGTAGATAGACTTTCCTACTCATGGCAGCGTCCGCAGTCTCGATATCTTTTGGCTCGTTAATGTTACAAAACTAGGGGGATGGCCTCGTGTATTAGAGACTGTGACGTGGTCATGTGACAGGAGTCAGAAAGGTAAGACTAGCTCTGGATATAGATAGCTTAGGCTAGTTTAGAGACTTTGTCGCACACTCCTATCAATAGATACAAGAGCTCCCAGAAAGATAAGTAATAAAACGATGAGAAAGATATCTTTCAAACTCTTTCTCTCCAAGCCCAAAAATTCTCTCCAATTAAATGAGACTAAACGAGGTGGGTAGACAGTTTGATATCATACAATATAATAGGTTCTATTATAACATTTGACTGGCAATAACTCTATATTTTTCTTCCTCGGGAAGAAGTTAGTTGGCGTAGGCATATTCATGCTCATGCGGCAACACAGTCACCTGATGTTTCTGGTAGATGACAGGCTTCGGTGATCCGGTCTGTCGTTTGGTTGCTCCTCAAGTGTTGGAAATATATTTAAGGCTTTGGGGCAATAAAATTGTATATAAGCCAAGGCCTATAAAAACCCACACAAAGTGGTTAAACGTTAAGCGTTTATAAATCTCTGCTAGACTTGCTAGAAAAAGCAACTTGCCATCCAGTGGCTTATACTACACTATTACAAATCTTTATTTATTTCCACTTCGTTGGCGATATGACGTGGCACAGCCATCCATTCTATGTGGTCCAATACATTGATATCTTACACTCCCACCCAAGTGGTTCAATACATTTACTAGTTATAATCCCACCTATGTGTTTCAATACATTTACTAGTTATAATCCCACCCATGCGGTTCAATACATTTACTAGTTACACTCCCACCCATGTGGTTCAAAACATTTACTAGTTATAATCCCACCCATGCGGTTCAATACATTTACTAGTTACAATCCCATCCATGTGGTTCAAAACATTTACTAGTTATAATCCCACCCATGCGGTTCAACACATTTCCTATCTACAATCTTAAACATCTGGTTTAATACATCGTTTCGTTACAATCCCACCCATTTGTTTCCATATATTATCCTCCAAAGATCCATCCTTTCCCCAGTTACCCTGGGTATTTTTTAAAATATCAATTACTTAAGTTGATACCTAAGCTCTTACGCTTAGAAGTCAATTATCGATAATGTTAGCATTGAAGCAGATTTTACACATTTCAATGCTTTACAGTTTAAACCAAAAATAAAGGAAAGATCCCTTTTGACGCCTTTCGGCGCATCGGGCACATGGGCAGAGCGTCCCATATTTTTTACAGACCAATAGGCACTCGGTGGGTAATGTGGTCAGCATTACGCCGGCCGTCTTTACTTCCCCAGGACAGCCCATCCTGGTACCCATTTAAGGCTGGGTCGACCTGCGACGTCCCATACCACCATAAAAATCCACGCAGCCCGCACTGGGGATCGATCGCCGTACGTTGGATTACGAGTCGGACTCGCAACGCCTTAGCCTCGGACGCCGCTGCTTTACAGTATACTTGTAAATATTACCCAAAAAAAGTTACCAATCTTGCAAATGACAACATTCCAGATCCATAATCTGTTACCCCCTTGTCTTAATATCAAAGACCCTTAAAATCGTAAGATTGCACCTGATGTTACCGGCTAGCGAATCTCTGAAATGTCTACGACTGCATGATCGGCGGACGCGAATTGAAAGGGACGGAAGTGCTTTTTCCTGGACGCATGTAGGTTTCCGGTAATGGAATCCTGGAAGCTTCTTCTGGTGTGCATAACGTCGTATCTAAATCGGGTCTAGGCACGGACATCATCATCATCATGTGATATTTTCCGTACATAGTGACTACAGTTACTCTGATGGCATTCCTGTGGTTCCTCTAATATGCTGAAATCGGGAATTCCCCGTCGGTATGTTCACTGATACCAAGCTTAAAACGTCGGACCCGTGATTATGACGTACATACTAGGCCATTTCATAGACGCTAGTCTCATCTGTCGCCTTGCGTTGGTTTGGACAGTGGTATCAGAAAAGCTGACCGTCCAGAAAGAAATGGCAAACTACTGGACGTAAATTTACCTAGAGAAACCACACAACAGCTAGGGGCTGTTAGGTTTGGTTCCGCAACATCCTATAAAGGATACACAACTAACCAGTCTGATTTGTAACGCGTACTGCACTTGCGTTTATTACTATAACGTCAGTGCCTTCCCTGCACTGCCCATAATTCAGTACATTTTAGTAGGATCATGCTGTGTCACACACGAGAAGTTGGCACTCCATGGTGCACCACTGCCATTTCGTGACAGTACTCCTCTAGTCAGCGTCCTTGAAAGAAATTTCTACTATCCAGCTGTGCACGGCATTACGGAATAAATAATTGTCAGCATAAACTGGATGCAATTTCTTATAAATGTCCTTTACAGGCAACCTTTTTGCCTTCCCCCCCCCCCCCTACCCCCTAACAAAACGCACAACACATTGTTTTTTAAGGAGACACTCCGTGAGCACAGTTTCCCTTTTATTTCTTTGTTGCGAATGCGCATGCTATACCTAGAGCCACCTAACGAACAGCAACATAAAGTTTGTGACTTACTTATTGACTTCAGTTCCAACATATGCAAGCGAAAGTTGGAGAACTGCCAAAGATAAGGAATAAAAGTTAAATGCATTAAGAAAATATTTTCTGACAACAACAACAACAACAACAACAACAACAACAAACCCACGAACATACAATGGGATGCATGAATGTACATTTTATTTCCATGTGCATTGATTTATGGAGCATGCGATTCGGATTTAATTCTCTCTGTAAGCATGCATTGAAAACGTTACTTTCATGGGACGCCTAGCCTAAGGTGGACAAAAAATGATAAAAGACATTCAAAGATTATCTCATTGTTAGAGACGGTCTGTGACGCCCTCGTATCTGTCAGTTGACGCCCTCGTCTCCGTCAGTTCACGCCCTCGACTACGTCAGTGACGAACTCGTCTACGTCAGCTGATGCCCTCGTCTACGTCAGTTGACACCTGTCACTGTCAGGTGATACCCTCGTCTCCGTTAGTTCCGTCACCTGTCTACGTCAGTTGACTTTTAACTGCTCAGTTATAACCAGTTACTGCTGGTTCTGGATTCGTTTCCAAGGCCAGTTAAGGCCAGTTGAAACGTCCCACCCCTCTCGTAGCACAATGCCCGAGATGAAGGTCGACAAAAAGGGTTCACTGAGATGTAGGAAGGGGAAACAAAGATGAAAGAAAAGAAACAAGGCTGACGGAACAGTCAGAAACATACATATTGAATGTGTCTGACTCAATGAGCATACTTAAAAAAGATTAAAACTGGTAAACTCTGACTAGAATGGTTTGATAAAATACGGAAGTCTCACCAAATTCTTGACATTGTCGTGGCGTTACACACAGGGACACACAGGGTGTGAACAGAAATTAAATAGTTGGCATATAAGTCGTTTTGCATTGACTGGTGGGGTAAGAAGCATGGGCAGGGCAGATACACTGAATGCGCTGCGTTTCAGAAATGTTGAAAGAAAATGTTGAGGAGAAGCGACGATGATCTGCCTGTTGGAAATGTGTATTGAACAAGGACAGAAAAAAAAAAAAAAAACGATTGCGGATAGAAGGAAACAGATATGCATAGCAACTCCTGCTGAGTACGTTAATCGTGTAGACACTTAGGTAGCTGGTGTCGGAGGACGGAGCACGAATGGAACAGACCCAAAAGCCAGTACGTTGCCACAGGCAACTAGTATTTTGATTTTTGTGATATACAGCCTGAAGCTTCATGGTGTCCATAGATCGGTAGTCTTCATATTCGTGGCTGAGTCCCATGTCTTGTTTTCCCTGGCTGGCTGTATGTGCATATGATCTTGCTATATCTTGTCACATTTTGCACATCGTATTAAATCGTTTCACATCTTGTCCCATCCTGTCACATTTTGTCACATCTTGCACATCGTGTTACATCGTTTCACAGTTTGTTACATCTTGTCGCATCTTGTCACCTTGTCACATTGTGTTTCATCGTTTCAAATCTTGTTATATCTTGTCACATCCTGTTACATCTTATTAGATCGTGTCACATCTTGTGACATCGTGACACATCTTGTAACATCCTGCCACTACTTGCCACATCTTGAAATTTAAAAGACCCTCAAGCTGGATGGGTGACCACTAAGGCAGATCTTAGTTACCTCGTTCAACCAACAAATCAGTTATCATTAGAGTGCCCGCGAAGGTTATACCAGCCTGTATTAACTCCGCTGTAATGTGGGACACATGTTCTTGTTATTTGAAGGTCCCAACCCGGCGGTCGTCGGGGGCGCTAATACAAGGTCCGATAATTAAAAAATTAGACTAATTGTATTGGGGCTAAGACAAAAATGCCATCAATGATTCACAGCATGAGATCCAAAGAGGCCACATTCGTCTATGATCTGAAAATTTTCATCGCCGTTTGCTTAGCAAACAACAAACAAGCCGCCATTTTGCTAACTTAGTCATTGTGCATTGTTACGTTATCAGCATGGTGCAAAAAAGCTGATATTAAATTCTATTTAAAACTCAGAAGAAGTGCCATTAAGGCAGTTGAACTGATGCAATAAGTTTATAGAGATAATTTTTTATCTCGTGCACAAATTTTAAGCTGGTATTCACAATTAAATAATGGTGTGGAAATGATTACCGATGCAACTAGATCTGGACCCAGATTTCTGTTTGTAATGAAGAACTTATCGTAAAATTCCGAGAACGGATACAAGAAGATCGTTGTTCGACTGTGAGGATGATGTTAGATGAATTTGGTGTTAATATGGGCAAGATATGGAAGATATGGGCAAGAAAAAAGTTGCTTGCCGGTTTGTATTCAACACCTGGCAATTTATTTCTTCCTCATAACAATGCACAAGTTCAAAGGTTGGTAAATGTACCGGAATTTTTGCCCAAAAACAGATGCGTGTTTTCAACCATCTACCCTATTCCCCCGGATTTGTCTCTCTGTCACTATTTTCTATTCCAAACATTAAAGTTGCCATTCAAAGGACGCTTTTTTAGCGATATTGATGACATTTAAAGGGCCGTAACATCGACTTTAAGGGCCATAACAACAGAAGAGCTACAGAGGTCCTTCCAGTGTTTGTTAGATCCTGCTACTTTCTGTATCCACGCACAAGTGGCTTCCTTTGAATAAAATACAGGTTATATCTCCAACTGTTGCTTATTTTAATATTTATGGAATTAGTCTCATTACTTAAGTGTCGGACCTTGTATAATCTAACTGTGTGGCCCGTTTTTTGCGACTCTTACATGAGTCATTCTAATACGATTTGTGGCAGTGTATCGCTCGTTTTGAGGTTATAGTGGGTTCAAACGTCACGCAGATGAAGCCTACTGTTCTGTGTCAGACATCTTTCATCTTCAACGCTGATTAATTATTTCAGTGTAGGTTTTTTTTTTTTTTTTAATCTAGAAGCCATGAGTTGGTAACCCTTAGGCTCGGTATTATGGAATCGCAACCTTCCGGCCTTGATTCAATTGTAAATACCTTAAATCTGGGAGACATGTTGCTTTTCTACCTATCGATGGGCGTGAACCCGGACAACAAGGAGTTCGTCACCCGGTCACCGCGCAATCTGGTTTAACAAATTACGCTAGCGAGCCGAGATAGTGTATGTTGTAAATGCATTATCACATGCTTCTACTCTTGTCCGGATAGGATGAATTTCTACTATGAATAACTATTTATTTGATTCTGTATGTTCTCCTTATCCAGTAGGCACTGCACAGGTGCTAGTAAGCCTGCAGTGGTCGAAGCTTTCAAACAGAGTAGCAGAATTGCAAACTAAATGCATATACGCCTTAAGTTGCGTATTCTTTACAGGACTTTGGTGAACCTGGACCTGATTTTTGCGTGTACCTGAAGCGATAAACAGTTCTCTGAAACAACAAACATAGTTGCGGAATGCAAAGGAAACTGCGGGTCCGCTCCTAAATCACCTGCAGTTGCAATTTAATACAGTTGTTTCACAATTACAAAGAGCGTTCGCAGCTCCGAAGCCACAAACATAAAACAAACATTTAAACATAAAAGGACTCTTTTAAAGCGTGTCACGATCATTTCAGAAGTAACAGTCTAATTCTTTCATGGACTGTATCTGCTAACACTACATGATAAGAGCTGTGCCTAGCCTATTTATGTATCACACCAACAGACGTTACAAAACTGGTTAATGCCGTGGAAAGAACAACTGGTAATTCTCCGTTTTGTTAACAACAGAATCACTTGGTTATTGTTAGACTGCCGTGGTGAGATTGCATTGTAACAAGCGACGATGCCATTTTGTGTTTAGTTAAAATCATTCAAGATTTGTGCTTCTTAAAACCTCTGTGTGTGTTGACGTTAACTCTGTATTGAATCACCTACCCAGTAGCCTGAAATATACCAGGCAATAGTTTTTTTAACATATTAAAAGACTCCACTCAGAATGCGATAAATACGACACGAAGATGAACGTAGACAAAATAGAAGTGATGACATTCTCCAGGAAAGGAACACCCACCAATACCGAAATTGATAAACACAAATTAAAGCAGGCGAATGAATTTACATAACTAGGGAGCATTTCTTTTTCAGAAGATGGAAGGTTGAATAAAGAAATCCAACAAAGATGCAATCAAGCAGATAAGGTTTTATGCCAAATGACACCAATTTTGAAATGCAAGCATGTGAATCTAAAGACTGAAAGGACACTGCTTAATAAAATATTCTTACAAACGCTCTGCTAAAAAAGGAAAACTGTCACGACACAAATAAAATATTTACGTACTATGCCAGGTGTAACGAGGAAAGATCAGCTCAAGAACGACGATATCAGGAGGAGAGTCGGCACAGAACTAATACAGAACTTAAAAGGCAAACAACAAATCAAATGGTTTGGCCACGTAACAAGATTTTCAGCAGACAGGGCACCACAGAGAACTGTGTTATAGAGATACGGTAACAGACCCAGAGATCGACAACGATGAAGATGGATATCAGAGACACTGAAAAGTACTGCACACGAAGCGAACGAAAGGGTCCGGTCGTGAGATCTCTTCCTGCCCTTACGCAACGAGGCATTCCACGAGTAAAAAAAAAAAAAAAATAGTTTTTGCAATATATTTCTCCTGGCCTAATTACTTTAATTCACAACTTTTAAAAGTACTGGTTTGACAATTTTATAGTCTCTGTTTCTTTATTTATTGTACTGGCATACTGTTACTGTTGACGTAAATTGGGAGAGGGAGTAAAGGGGGTGGGGGGGGGGTGACTGCAGTCGAACTAATTGCAAGAAATGCTAAATATGATACAAAATGTTGCAACAAAGATGAACGGAGGGAATAAAGAAGACATGGACAAGATTGCGTTTTTTAATCACAGGTTGCTATGTATTTATTATTCTGTTGATAAAGACTGATTGAAATTTTCAGTTGTGTTTGTGTGCGTCTTTTTCAATTCCTTCCTTGAGTTGTGAAGTTACATGTGCTATATTTAGTATTTCCTACTGCTGATCTTGTATGCTACCATTTTTATAGCTAAGGCTAACATTTTCATTTGCATAAATGTAACAATGTAATGTGCACTGTAGGGAAAAGAAAGAGTAACACATGTTATTTCTGGAAAAAATATAATGTATATTGTTACTGAAGAAAAAAAAATGAAAATTGTTTCTGTAGTAAGTATACCACATGGTGATACAGTACACAGTATACACATACTGCTGCCATAGGCAACACAGTGCGGATTGTTTCTTTAGAAATCATTGTACATGTTGTTACTACAAATATTAAACCACATATTGCTAGTGCAGAATCTGTAACATAGGCTAATATTGTGGAAGGTGAACGATACAGTATTTCTTTTGACACTAGTGATATACATAATCTCTTTTTTTTTTTCTGGGCAAAAGATGAAATATCTGTCTACTGTCGACTGATAATTTCTGGTGATTTCTGCAGACAATCTTTGGGACCACTGTGAGCACTGATAATTGTATGTGTACTCGAAACTGGAAATAAATTATTTTTTGAGAACAGAACTTCAGAAACCGGTCAACGATAACAACAACTACACAGATTTTAGAGGGCGTCAGAACTAGAGATATGACCGCATAATTTATGTAATATATCATATAGATTGTTTCACACACACATAAACAATGAAGCGAATTGTTTTACTACAAGTGTAGCTGTGGAAGTTAGATTATTATCGATGTTATTCGCACTTGCGCTCTATAGTTCAAGTAATATTATATCTCTGACTTGGTTTTAAGTGGGAATGAATCATCTCTTCATTGCTGCAGACATTGGAATATTAATTACTGTTATCTTGTATCTGACTGAAGGATGTCGCCTCACCTGTGATTTGACATCACGACATAAACTGTTTCTGGTAAGTTCTATCTTTGAAGATAAACCAGACTGTAACTCCAACAAGAACTGCACCAACAATAATTGCCATATGCATACTAGTCATTAAAATAACTGTTCAGGAGGTCGCCACATCCTTCGCTCACTGCTGAAAATTCCCTGAAGCGATCAACAGTTCTCTGAGACAACAAACATAGTTCTGCAGGTTTTTTGTTCAAACGTTACTGCCTGCATCACAATATCGGCTCTGTGGGTTAGGCGTTGCGGACGAGCTTCGTAATGCAGGGGTCTGGGTTCGATCTCAGCAGCGGGTCTTGCGTTACCGTGATAATTGTTCTATTTATTCTAATTTTTGTCTTTAGTCGAAAGAGAAAATAGCTAAAGATAGCGACAAGTGACCAGGATCAGCGCAGAACTATTTCTAAGAGAGAAATTAAAAATGATAACAATTATTGTCATGACAACTCAGATTTGATCGTCCTCTGCTCGCCAGTTGTATCTCTTTTCATGGTTGTCTCATTTAAACCAGCATGTGTGATCTCTGGAATGTCAACGCTTTTTATGTCATATGGTAGTTTTGGCCTTTCCCGAAGTAGTATTACACCGGCGTCAATGTCCTCTATATAAAAAGCGGTGCGATAAACGATGGATCCATTATAGGTAATACTTATAAGTTCTCAGCCATAAGTTTTGAGAAACCAGTCCGGCTATCGGGTCAGCAATCTTTAAAGTTTGCTCACAGGCTGCAGACAGTGTAGTTTCAATTTCATTCATTATTCTTTTAATAACAGCGTTCTAGTCGTTGTTAAATAACACTGAATCAAAACCAATAACGGGATTACACATCCAGTCTCGTATATGTTGCTGCTAATGTTTACTACATTGTTCATCACATCGTGCTCATGACACGGAAATGCTTATCTGGGTCACATGTCAATATCATTATGGTTTGTTACTTTCTAGAGGTGTGCTATCTGTTGAAAAACCGTACATGTAAACAGCAGCTTCTAAAGAAAAAAAAAATCACTTGTGACAGTTAACTGTAGGACACTTTATACATTTATGACAGATATCAAGAAACATATCACAAGACTTTAAATCATACATGGCCAGTGAGGCACCATGTCAACAAAAACTGTGAAAGTTAATTGTTGGCACCGTTCAATCAGGAGAGTTAGAAAAATAACTGCGGTACACTATTTACAAGATATTTTGAAAAATGCTTCCTATGACACGCAATCTGCAAGCCACATTGTGAAAGGTATTTACGTTTTAGTCATCTCAACAAGACAGTATTCAAGATAGCAGCTGTGTATACAATCTTATTAAATATTTCAACCTCATAATGAATGAGAATTACGCTTATCTAGAGAACATCATAGAATGTATTAGAGTCAATATAAGTACTTCAAGCGTGTGTCGTTCAACGCCACCTGGACCGTACAACAAGCGACCAACACCCTGTGACACAAACTGCCTCTATCCGGATGAGAATCACTCTGACAAAAGTCCCAAAAACCCAGTTCAACCATTAGGTTATAATTGTGTCCTCGACTACAGCCGAGGTGGGGCTTTAAAATAACGAAAAAAATGCGTCCCATATTTGGATGGGAAGCGTTGTAAACTATAAGTACGTCAACTAAATTACTGTGTATGCGAGACTGCTCAAACACCCAAGCCACAAGCAAGAATGACGATACATGAAGCTGCAAAACAAAGGCAAACAGCAGGAGTGTACAATTACGAGCTGGTCCGGGTGTATAGTGGAAAAGAATGTCTTATCCCTTAAAGTCCATCGTGTACGAATTGTCTGCCAGTGTCCCTCTGCCACCTGCCAACAAAGTCTAACATTTGTCCGATAAACCAACCGTAAGCTTGCCACTTGGTCGTCCAGGTATGCAGACTGCTTTAATTATGCTACCGAAACGCATTCGCTCCATCTTTGCTAGACTCTGGGAGGGACTTGTTACTGGCTGTTGATTTGCCGGGCCAAGAGAGGTACCCCGAGTTAATCCGGAAGACCGGTTTGCGACCTGACATAGTTCTCCACTCTGCGGAGAAACGGCAGCTCGTCCTGATTGAGCTCACCGTCCCGTATGAGTCGCGTATGGACGAGAGTCACACATATAAGCTCGAGAAATATTGTGACTTAGCAGCCGGTCTGAGGAGAAACGAGTACGGGTCTTTGCCGTCGAAGTGGGAGCGAGAGGCCTCGTTTCCACTTCGCTCTACAATGTGGTTAAAGAACTAGGATTGCGCGGTAATGAACGAAAACGAACACTTAAAAAACTGGGCGAGGCAGCCGAAAGGGCCTCGAGCTGGCTTTGGACGCAGCGAAACAACGTAGGGGGCGGGCTTCGGTGAGCTGGTCCGGGTGTCTAGCGGAAAAGAGTTTTTCATCCCTTGAAAGTCCATCGTGTCCGAATTGTCTGCCAGTGATCCTCTGCCACCAGCTAACAAAAGTCCAACATGTTTCCGGTAAACCAATCGTAAGCTTGTCGCTCGGTCGTCCAGGTACGCTGACTGTTCTAATTAGGCTGCCGCGACGATTTCTTATCTCACAGTACCTTCTGCATCTCACCAAGTCGTCTTGACCCTATCCGAAAGAAAAACACCATCTGGTAATCTCGTGCAGCAGGGTACCAGGCCTGAGCTTCATGAACTCAGGTGGGCCCACCTCCGAAAGTGTCTAGGAGAATCGTGGGCCGAAACACTAGTCGACGAGGATAACTTCTACTGATGACTTGTAGATCCCTGCTGTACTTGCTCACTGTGAGTTTATTCCTATTGTACGTGGCTAGCCCACAAGACTACCATGAAAGAATGGTGAATCTCGGGAAAGACCTTGTGACACCTATGGAAAGACTGGCTCAACGGTATGGCCGGGGGGATAAACTGACATCTGGAGACAGATGTCGACTGTGGACCAGGTTGATCACCCCTAACACAGTATAATACCTCCGATTGCGTTAACCAATTTAGAAATATGCCCCCAGGGCCCTCCGAAAGGGGGGGGGGGCGAGAATGAAGAGCCCAATCAAATTGATACTCTCGGTGACGACAATGATAGCCCCCGGAATCAGATACTCGCCCAACGTCCGGGCTGGCTCTGTACATGTGGAAAGAGCTTCACGGGGTTGCATGGTCTGAGAACGCATGCCGGAAGAATGAAATGCGAGGGTGCACCACGCAGTAAACGCCGTCGCAAAACTATTACTCCTGTGGTAGTTTCTGAGTCGTCAGGGAACGACGGCCTGGGTGAACCCCACTCGCCCGGAGAGGCCCATGACGTCGACTGCAGAGGAGCACATTTGATGATTTCTGAGGAAGTGCGTTCCAAGATTAGGTTTTCACTTGCGAGCGATAAGGTGGTATGTTGTAAGTTGGAGGCTACATTATGTGAGATACTTAAACATGATTTAAACAAGAAGTCGTTAGGCGACAAGCTTTCAAAATTTGGTGATGTTATATATGAACACTGCTCCCGCGAGTTCGGGACAGTGCAGAAGGCACAGCCGGGTGCCAAGCAGAATACTAGCAGGAGGCAGAGGGACATTCTGAAGTGTCGGGCAGACAAGAATGCCCTCAGAAAACGGTTTAAAGCCGCTACAGGTAGCGAACGGGAGGAGCTGTTTGAAGTCTGGTTGCATTTAAAGAACAGACACAGTGCCCTCTGGCGGTTGATCTGCCGGGCCATGAGAGGTACCCCGAGTTAATCCGGAAGACCGGTCTGCGACCTGACATAGTTCTCCACTCTGCGGAGAAACGGCAGCTCATCCTGATTGAGCTCACCGTCCCGTTTGAGTCGCGTATAGACGAGAGTCACACATATAAGCTCGAGAAATATTGTGACTTAGCAGCCGGTCTGAGGAGAAACGAGGCTTACACAGTACGGGTCTTTGCCGTCGAAGTGGGAGCGAGAGGCCTCGTTTCCACTTCGCTCTACAATATGGTTAAAGAACTAGGATTATACTTAAATACTCAGCGAGGCAGCCGAAAGGGCCTCGAGCTGGCTTTAGACGCAGCGAAACAACGTAGGGGACGGGCCTCGGTGAGCTGGTCCGGGTGTCCAACGGAAAAGAGTTTTTCATCCCTTGAAAGTCCATCGTGTCTGAATTGTCTGCCAGTGATCCTCTGCCACCTGCTAACAAAAGTCCAACATGTTTCCGGTAAACCAATCGTAAGCTTGTCGCTCGGTCGTCCAGGTACGCTGACTGTTCTAATTAGGCTGCCGCGACGATTTCTTATCTCACAGTACCTTCTTCAAATCACCAAGTCGTCTTGTCCCTATCCGAAAGAAAAACACCATCCGGTAATCTCGTGCAGCAGGGTACCAGCCCTGAGCTTCATGAACTCAGGTGGGCCCCCGAAAGTGTCTAGGAGAATCGTGGGCCGAAACACTTGTCGAGGAGGATAACTTCTACTGATGACTGGTAGATTCCTGCTGTACTTGCTCCCTGTGCGTTAATTCCTAATGCTACCGCAGCGACTATGTAAATACAGTGTCTCACAGTACCATTTGCAAAGTCACCAGTTTCGTCTTGTCCCTGTCCGAGAACATCCGGTAATACGTGCAGCAGGAGAAAATCAACCCTGAGCCTCATGAACTCATGTGGGCCCACTCTCTGAAAATGTCTAGGAGCTCGTGGGTCGAAACATTTGTCGACGAGAGATCACTGATGATTGGACACCCCTGCTGTACTTGCTCCCCTGTGGAGTTTCTTCTACGAAGAGAATAATAGTTTTGTCAGCTTAAAAAAAAAAAAAAAAAAATCAGATACACTAGAGCTTATAATTTGAAAAAAAAAAATCATTGGAAGACAAGGATAAAGATATAGATTAGGATATTTTGACACGTAGATACGTGCGCCGCATCATATAGGGTGAATTGGGAAAGGGAGAGGAAATTAACTATTTGCAGTTCACACGAAAGAAGCAGTAAAGATCGAAACTGTATGACACTGACATCAAGAAGAATGGAACAGGATTATTAAGGAAACGATAACTGCTACAAGACCTTAAATTCCAGAGAACGACAAAGATGCTCTATTATTTGGATTTCGTTGACAGCTTGTCCGCCTCTCCAACTTTGAAAATCATATACAAGATACAATAAATGAACATCTAGTCCGTGGTAAATATTTCAAAAAATTAAACATAGCTTTTCAGACTGGTACTTCTTGTACATCAAAATGGTTAGTATAATATCAACACTGTAGCTATGACAGCTCCCGCGGTCGCTCCGTGTACCAAAATGTACAAACCATTTGCTTCTCACGTTTAAAATTTTAATATGATATGGACACATCTGTTGTGAGAGTCGTTGAATTTTAGGGAGACAAATTTTAATGATACCAGACAGTAACTGAACAGCTAAACCTACAATTTAATTCATTTGTCGGGGACGTATCGAAACGTCGTTAATAATATGTACAGGCTTGTTGCTATACTATTACAATGAAACGAGTAACATTCAGTCACGTCCTGATAGGTTCCCTAATGTCATTTTCAGACCATTAACTGATTCTATATTTGCTTCTTTTATTAAGACAGACAAGAGCAACATTCGTTACTGCAAAAGTTAACGAGAGTTCCGAAACCAGACGCTAATAACAGTCAACAAAAACATCGGTTGACAAAATGTCATTCCCGATCGTGACTGAAGAAAAAGATGTTACAAAGTATACCGTTGACAGCAGAGGTTGCAATTAGTAGATTGCTAGATGTAGAAATAGACAGTTATTTCGCGGGACATTTCAAAGATTTGTAAAAATTTTACCTCTGGATGAAATTAGTTGACGAAATGCTTTTCTTTCTTTCATTCGTGTGTGTGTGTGTGTGTGTGTGTGTGTGTGTGTGTGTGTGCAGTGTGTGTGTGTGTGTGTTGTTTTAATTTGACAAATGACAATTGAAATAGATAAAATAGAGCGTGTAATTATCGGCTACGGTGGCCGGAATGCCGTGTCAACTGATAAAGGCGCTCTCTATTTAATGTGACCATTGTTGCTGTTTGCATGGTGTGATGTCAAGATCTGTAGAGAGCACGGCGTTTACTTTTAGCTACTGTTTCCAGCAAACTAATAAATAGTGCTGCCAGTCATAGGCTGATTGTCACTGTAGATTTGTTGTTAGTAGTCAAGACAGCATTCAACATTTTAGTTCACATAAAGAGACTTAGCTTCTCTCGTATTTTTAAAGTTTTGTCTTTATTTTTATTTTTATTTTAAATGTAAATAATCTGCGGTAAATATTGAGCAGAAGAAAGAACCATGCTCAGAACTAGGCATGATTTACAATAGCTTTTGGTTACTAATAGTTCAACACACACGGCATCAGTATAGCGAGGTTTTGGGGAGAGTAATAATTAGTTAGTCGACATATTATTTTCCCTGAACATCGAACCATTCAGTCCAACAGTGCTCTGTTCCACTAAGTAGTAAATCGCACAGCCTATAGCGGCTGGCGACACCAGTTCTATGTTGGTTTCTTTTTCTCCTCTGGCGTCCTGCATAATGCGCTTGTCTGGCCACACCCCTTTTAAAATGTTGTTCTTTCTGTCTGGTCAGTATTGCAGGTTCACAGTCATCACTTGGTTCTCGCAAACATCTTACTTCTCGTAGAGCATTCAGAATAACAATATAGACCATGGCTCGACCGCTCTCTAAGTAGCCTTACCTGCAACCCGATCAGCTTGTTCATATCCTTGCACGCCTGGGTCCCTGGCACAAATAAAAAAGTGAAATGTGTCAATCCCCACCGCTTTAGAGACTAGCCACTGTCTTCAGAACCAGCCCTTTTCTGTCTTACTGAGCATGCTCGTTAGGTCGCAGAGAAACTATGCACGGGAAAAGGTCTGTCTCCAGACATTTTATTGCTTTGGTGACTGCCATGACCTCCATAGTCAGACTACTTGTGGTCAAGGACACAGCACCAGAATCTTGCTTCACAATACTAGCCCCAGCCTGAGCCTTATACAACCAAAAGCTTCCTACATGACGAATTACTGACCAACCTGTGTAAATGACAGCATCCCCCTGTAGAGAGTTCTCGAATAGTACAGCTTGCACTTCTGCCTCAACAGCGGCGGGACTTTCTTGTCTGCATTTTCTGTCTAGATGAATACAAAACAAAATATGCAGTGTCTCACCCTGTTGCTACTTGTACCCATTCCTCTGTGCCCTCAAGAGAACACGCCTACTAAATATTATTCTCGGATTGGCCCATCGACGATTTTCCGTATTTTTTTTTTTCAATCAACTGCCTTTCCCCCCCCCCCCCCCCCCCCCCCCCCCCCCCCTAAATTTGCCATTCAACGAGTTTTGGGTGTCTGTGTTGACTTTGAGGTAATCACCTGATTGGCAAATTGGAATTCAGTCCTCCATTGTGAGAAAATTGAAAAAAGTAACGCATCGCCCTGCATGCTGTATCTCTTGTACATCAAAGTATTATGGGAATAGCGTCGTTCTGTATCGTTTCCATCCTCTCCATCTGCTAGTGGCTGAGAATCAGGATCGCATATTCATTGAAAGAAAGGACCAGACTCTAATATAAAAGACACAAATGAAGCTGCAGCCATCACTCTCAAAGCAGCCAAGCCCTGCTTAGCTTCTATTATCACCTGGTATATGCGCTCAATATAAGTCAAGCTGTGATCAAATCGTATCCCCAGGTATTTAATTGCCTGTGTTCTTTCGACAAACTCTAAACACAGACTTACAGTTGGCGTTGGGTGTTGACAATATGGTTATCTAAAGAGAACCACCTCACTGCGGCCTGTTGGATGTACCTAAGCACATGTTTCAGCACATCAGTTGCTTCTGTCGTTGAGTTCTGACTGTAGTTCTCTAGCAACCTGCTGACTCCCTTTTACCTTGCCCATACACAAAAACACTATCAGCGAACGACAGCGTCTTCCACTGTCCTGTGATCTGCTCACATGTTAATCTCAGCGAAGATGGATATAAGACATTGAAGAAGCATTGGCTTTGAAAGCACATGGGGGCCGGAGAGCTGGCTAGGGAAAGGGGAACTATCTAAAGTGCCGTGATGAGAGAGACTTTATGTAATGGACGCTGATTGGTGAGCAGCTAATCAACACTAACAAAATATCTGATTATTCACAATATAGAATAACATAGATTTAAACGAAAAAGAATACATAGCCTGGGACTTGACTGAAATGTTAGATTTGCTTAATGTCAAAGTTCTCCCGCCTGCGTCTCCTAGACCTCAGTTACCTAATTTTAAGTCTATCGTACATACATACATACATCATCATCATCATCATGTAGCATGTCCTTTGCAGAACGTCGCTCTCATCACAGTCTGCCTGAACGAAACTCGGTTTCTCGCCAATTCTTCCGCCTCATGCACTTTCACACTTCGTGTCGGTCGGCCCCTGTCCCTTCTTCTTGGTACCATGCTTTCTGCTATAATTTGTTTTCCAATCCGTCGTGGAAATACATTCAAACACACTTATTATATATACACACTTATACATGCATATACATATCCCTTTATAATTTAACCCCCCCCCCCCACTTTTTTTCCCACACACACACATACTTACACACACACACACACACATCCATGTGGGTCTCTGGGCCCGATTTTGGATGAAGAACAGAACAGACATTCAACATTTTCCTCTCTACTATAGACAAAATAGTTTGTTGTTTTGTTCGTTGGTTTGTTCGTTGCCTCGTTTTCCCCAACATCAAGTATATTATGAAAGGTGAATAACTACTTGTGTATCCTACGAATTCAAAGAACATTTGTCTGTGTTAAGAGGTACCAATAGTCTGTATGTGAATATGTGTGTCTTCTTCTTCAGTTACCTCATTATTGTTTCGGGTGTAGAGGAAAAGATAAGGTTTTGCTTCTGGCTTTTCCGTTACCTAAACCATAGGGACATCATACTGTTGTGAGGTTTCTCAAATGTTATCTTTGCATTTGTTCTTGGTCTGCCACGTTCTCTACGTTCTTCTTATCTTTTCGATTTTCGTGTGTATCTTATACAGTACGGCGTCAAAAGACATTCGCTCCTAATATGCCAATCCCTTGATTTTCTATCTCTTTATGTAATTTAAAATTGGTGCTTTGTAAGTTTTTTTCTCCTAAAACCTTATTCCTGATTGTATCTCTTCCAGTGACTCCTGCGGCCCTTCCAGGAAATCGCATTTCCATGGTTACTAAATTTCTCTTCTGGTTTGTTGTGAGTGATCACGTCTGTCCTGGAATACCTTCTTTTGTATGAGAAGTGTGTGTGTGCCTCATGCACATGCATTGACGTATCTTTAGTGAATGTTATTCCCTGACATTTCAACCTAGATTTCTGTTTAATGCTTTTGCACTCGATTGCTATATTTAATATCTGCTACTTTCTTTCTACTGGTATACTTCTGTCTTTTCCGTGTTGATTTTCATACGATTTGTTATTCAATCCTCATTCATGGTCGTGAGATGTTAGAATTGTATGACTCTATCTGCTATCACGGTCTGGTCATCAAAAACGAGTAATTGGCTGATGTTACTTCATTCGTTTATGGCCTTGACATCTTTGCATGTATTGTTGACGTGTGTGATAAAAATGAGTGATGAGAAGACATACGCCTGTCTTACTCCAGATATAACTGTGAGTGATGCATTTAAATACGTCTGTAACATTACCACGAAAATCTCAGCCGCTTGAAGGGAGACAAAACCATGAAGAGGACAATAGTCAAAACCTTTTTGCTGAAGTCTACATCTGATAAACGCAAGTAACATCAATAATGTTTTGAATAAATCATTTGCCTTTTCACAGATCATATGGGCATTCAGCAAGTAGTATGAAAGGGCTTTCAATCCAGGAATACTTAATCATCAAGTTGCTATGGAAGCAAACATATCTGTCACCTCATATATCAACAATGTCAGCAGAATATTCTCTGTGAAAATCATCAGTGACAGGGATCTGCAGATTTACCAGATTGTCAATTTCTACGTCATCAGCAGTGTCAACTGTGTGTTTGGCATCGTGGCTAACGTGATGAACATCATCGTCTTCTACAAGCAAGGATTTAACAACACCATGAACATCAGCTTCTTTGGACTGGCCATCTCGGATCTGTGTGGCCTAATTTGCTTGTTGTGGTGCAATATGTGTTTGAGTGGCTTGCTGGTCAAAGCTGGCCTCAACATGGATCCAACTGAAGTAGCCTACCTTACAGGAGGGCACACCCACATCTGTTTTGCTAGAATCACTAGCTGGATCACTGTGTTCATCACGGCAGAAAGATGCCTGTGTATAACCTTACCTCTAAAGATAAAACAGCTGATCACTCCAAGAAGAACAAAAGTCATACTGTGCGCTATCTATATGTTTGTTATACTCTCATCGCAACCAGAGTTCCAGACAGCTTACGTGGGATGGAGATACGATCAGAACAAGAACTCCACTGTCCTAGGATTAGTGTTTACCAGTGCCCGGATAAGATTACAAGGGCTGACATTTATCCTCTACGCCGTGCTGGGATTTGCTGCCTTCATTACTATCATCATTTTTACCTTGATCCTGGTGTTTCAACTCAACAAAAAGTCCAAGTGGAGAAAGACGACGAACATTGACACTGCTCGATCAGAAGCGATCTCCAATAGGGAAAGGAAAACGGTGACGATGGTGGTGATGATAGCGACTGTGCTGATTGTCTGTTACACGCCTGGAGTGATCATCTCAACAACTTCCTTCATTGAGCCAGAGTACGGCATTCCAGGCCGTTACTCTAACGCATTTGTTGCCTTCTGGTCTTTTGTTTTCATCTTTCAAGGTTTTAATTCTAGTGTAAATATCTTTCTGTATTACTACATGAGCACCAAATATAGGGAGACGTTTCATCTGGTCTTTTGTTTCAAACATCAGAATTCTACAGAACCATAAGTGAAAACCACAGTTGTACTGCCGTGTTGTATGTCTAGAATAGAAGTGATAACACTTTCGTGTTTTCAGATATCATTTTATTTGTATATATTGCCATCTCTCTTCACCACTGAAAATGCATTGGCAGTTCAGCCACTCACCGCCACACAGACACCGTGATTATTTCTTCGGATGCACTATAGACACCTCTTGCACAAAATGTGTATGCCTTTTAAAGTTTTCCTCTAGCGAAAATAGAATCAAGCTATTCAGGGCTGCAACTGCCCTCGATGTAAAGGCATGTGATCAGAACATTTAGAGGGGTTATTCAGACTCAGAATAAATAGATTTAGAAGAAGGATGTCTTGGATGGGTCGTAAAGTGGATTCCTCGCACCCACCCCCCCTCCCCCACCCCCAGTATTTAGTCGCCTTACTGCTGTTATTGTCGGAATTAGATACGCATGGCTGCTGTTCCAGATATTAACATTACCGTCCGTACGACACTCGATAGAAGCTCTATACATTAACACCGCCGTCCATACGACACTCGATAGAAGCTCTATACAATAACATTACAGTCCATACGACACTCGATAAAAGCTCTAAACATTAACATTACAGTCCACACGACACTCGATAGAAGCTCTAAACATTAACATTACAGTCCACACGACACTCGATAGAAGCTCTATACAATAACATAACAGTCCATACGACACTCGATAGAAGCTCTAAACATTAACATTACAGTCCACACGACACTCGATAGAAGCTCTAAACATTAACATTACAGTCCATACGACACTCGATAGAAGCTCTATACATTAACATTACAGTCCATACGACACTCGATAGAAGCTCTATACAATAACATTACAGTCCACACGACACTCGATAGAATCTCTATACATTAACACCACCGTCCATACGACACTCGATAGAAGCTCTAAACATTAACATTACAGTCCACACGACACTCGATAGAAGCTCTAAACATTAACATTACAGTCCACACGACACTCGATAGAATCTCTATACATTAACACCACCGTCCATACGACACTCGATAGAAGCTCTATACAATAACATTACAGTCCACACGACACTCGATAGAAGCTCTATACATTAACATTACAGTCCATACGACACTCGATAGAAGCTCTATACATTAACATTACAGTCCACACGACACTCGATAGAAGCTCTAAACATTAACATTGCAGTCCACACGACACTCGATAGAAGCTCTATACATTAACATTACAGTCCATAAAATGCGAGGGTCAGTCCTACCATCGTCCCCATACGTTTCCTGGGTCAATCCGGAAGTCCGACTTGCGACCTGATATAGTTCTCCACTCTGCGGAGAAACGGCAACTCATCCTGATTGAGCTGACCGTCCCGTATGAGTCGCGAATGGACGAAAGCCATATGTACAAGCTCGAGAAGTACTGTGACTTAGCAGCCGGCCTGAGGAGAGTCGAAGCGTACACAGTACGAGTCTTTGCCTTCGAAGTGGGAGCGAGAAGTCTCGTTTCCACTTCACCCTACAATGTGATTAAAGAACTAGGCTTACGTGGTAATAAACGCAAACGGACACTTAAACAGCTGGGCGAGGTTGCTGAGAGGGCCTCGAGCTGGCTCTGGACACAACGAAACAACTTAGGGGACGGGACTCGGTGAGCTGGTCCGGGTGTCTAGCGGAAAAAAAAATTTCTTATCCCTTAAGGTCCATCGTGTCCGAATTGTCTACTAGTGTCCCTCTGCCCCCTGCTAACATAGTCCAACATGTATCCGGTATACCAATCGT
The DNA here is from genome assembly GCA_905116865.2 of Candidula unifasciata. NCBI lineage: Eukaryota > Metazoa > Mollusca > Gastropoda > Stylommatophora > Geomitridae > Candidula > Candidula unifasciata. The sequence continues at coordinate 51,198 of CAJHNH020002592.1, read as the reverse complement.
AAGCTTGCCGCTCGGTCGTCCATGTACGCAGACTGCTTTAATTATGCTACGGCGACGACTTCTTATCTCACAGTACCTTCTGCAAAATCACAAATTCGTCTTGTCCCTAACCGAACAACATCCGGTAATTCGTGCAGCAGGAAAACCAACCCTTTGCTTCATGAACTCAGGTGGGCCCACTCTCTAAGAATGTCTAGGATCTCGTGGGCCGAAACATTTGTCGACGAGAGGTTACTTCTACTGATGATTGGTAGACCCTTGCTGTACATGCTCCCCTGTAGAGTTTCTTCTTATACACTTGATAGGAGCTCTAGATAGTAACATTACAATATATCACATAGAAGCTCCAGACATTACCATTACAGTCTATATCAGAATAGAAAGAAGCCTAATAAAGCAATGTCAGTCAAATTATGAGAGTACAGATGCAAGTGATGTTGGAGTGCACACTGATGGATTATTAATTCGGACAAGGAAAGTGTCTGGGTAATCATTAGGGGGCAACCAGCAAGAAGACTATAGCGTGTTTGTTTTTTTTTTCTCTTGCAATATGAAGACGAATACAACTAAAGGATTGACTTTCTATCTCTACCCACGCTGACGGCATGGTGTGCAGTATAGGGGTTCAAGAATTCCGCATTTCATGAATGGCACAAGAAGAGGTTTCATCAGTCGAGTTATTCTTGTAAAGCTTTTGCGTAATAAACTGAAAACCTGTGAATCTATCTTGACAGCTGTGATGGTTATCTTCACTAATAATCTCTTGCTGTTGTGTTTATTATTGTGGGTGATGTTGTTATTATTATTATTATTATCATCATCATCATTCCTATTATTACAATTTTTTTCAACTGTGGTTGAGAAGTACACGTAGGTATAACACACTGAGCTACCAAGGGAACAGATACACATATCACAATATATGAATGAAGAACGACGAATCAACCTTGTATTCTAACAGTTATGCTAACATTCACAGTCTGAAGGTAGATCAAGATTGCCAACAGGATGACAACCTCCCACTGCACATACTCATGCCACCAAACACAGATGATCACAACGATTACACGCCCTAACAAACAACCTTGTCTTACATTGTTTTTATTATCCCTGTGGCACTGAGATGACACGTAACGTTGTATTATCTACTCTGCACAGCGACAACGTGGTCAGACTAAAGCTGCTCTCATTCAGTGTGTGTGTTCTCTGTTAAATCCTCACATCCTAGGGATCTACGATTCAGTGGCTGTGAGGTTTCTGAATGCCTTTCACAATTTTACAACCGTTGAAGAATAAAGGTTCAATTTTTATTTTGACGATTTATTTAAAGAAAAAAAAATTGATTGTTTTAATGGCTTTCACACAGTGAACGAAATGATTGCGACAATTTCCAAAGGGACATAAATATGTCATTGTTTAGGTGAATTAGAACACATTATTCTATCTGTAGAGCTAAGTTCTATGTGTTTCTACATGAGAAGTATACTAGCTTTCCTACCTTTGTTAAAAAGGTCCTATGTAAGTGAGTTAGCATGTGTATAAGTGTGTTTGAAGAATGATAAAAACACATAAATCACGCCTCACAGTAAACATATTGTGTCACTAACCACTGCACCTCGACAATTACCGAGTTCATTTGCAAAAGTTAGTAACAAGGACCAGCAATACACAACGCAACCATCCGTTGCAATAATTATTTACCATGTTTGCAATTTTCTAAGTCGATACTGTACTGCAAAATTTAACTAGAATAGATAGGATCAGAAATGACCGTATCAGAAAATATGTCGTGAATGAGCCAGTGAAAATATTTTAGAAGACAACAGACAAAATGGTCAGAGAATATATCGAAACTACCATTAGTTTATGCACCAAAGAAAGCCTTGTCATTTAGACTTGATGGTGGCTTAACTAGAGGTTGACCACGCAAACGATGGATGGATGGATTATACGGGACAGAAAATACGAGCATCTGCCTAGCACACAAAAAGGCTCCAACCCGACTACTGTTTAAAAGCTTTCGCTGGAAAGGTAAGGTCAAAGGAAAAGTTGAGATACGTAAACCAGCGTTATTGCACACGGTTATAAACCACAAGTGCTCTGCCACCAGTACGGACAGCTGATAAGAAATGTCCGCCTGTGTCGCTGTCCACACGTAACTCTGTAGCTACAGCGACGTTTCTCCATTTACCCAGGGTGTTAATTCCGGTACCCATTTTCTAGAAGCTGGGCAAACCCTAGGAACCGTCTAGCTTCTAACACCGGTCGTGGGCTGAAGTGAGTCGCAACTGCGTTTGAAAGCGAGTTTCCTATCGACTACGCTAACTCGGCCGCTAAGAAGCATTACCTTACTAGAGAAAGACAAAAAAGGCGACAATATATTATAATTACTTGCAGGTCGCCAGGTTTGTTATATTAACGTAAACATGATTTAACCACTTTAGGGATGAGAACTAAGTGATTATAGGCGACCTTGTTTAAAACAAAACAACAACAACAACAAAATTAGGTTTTTAAAAAAAGTAGCCTTTTGCCCGCCATCTGGCGTATTGTGTGTTTATGACTTGACCTACATTTTTAGACCAACCAGCACTCTGTGGGTGACAAGGTTATCATCACGCCGGCCACCTTTACTTCCCAGAACATACCTGGTACCAAATCAAGGTCGGGTCGACCTGGGAACCAATGTCATTTTTGAACGAAGTCCAGCTCCATCCGGTCCCAAACCCACAACCTTCCAATCTGAAGGCAAGCTTCTACCTTCTACACCACCTCGGTTCCTCAGCAGAAAATGAAAAAAGTTATTTTAATACACTTATTCGTGTTTCGATTTGCAACATCTGTTTCTATTCCTTTATATTATAGTTAGGATGGGTTATTCATTTCAGACTCTATGTTCGTGTCTAGGATTCGATGGTTTTTTTGTGTGTGTCTTCGTTGATAAAACCTTTTTTCAAATATTCCATTGCGTTTGTAATTGTATTGTCCTCCGTGTCCCCCTTGGTGACATTCCTACTTAATGGCAGTTCAGTCAATCTGTTTTAAAGCTCTTTTTTTTTCACGACTTTATTTACCCAACATGTAAAAGCCCCTTATCAGGGTGTACTCTATCAAACGGAGACCATCTGATTATCAGTTTGTCTAAAACTAAGCATAGAATTTACGTCGAGTAAACAGTTACACGTTAAAATTACAAAACAAAGACGTGTTACTGAACCAGCACAGATAACTGTCCCCATTTGGATTTTTAAAGCTTTAATTTCGATTTCCCGAACAGGCGCCATATTATAAGCAGAAGTGACTAAATAGTTTCTGAAGCGTCAGTATTTATAACACTATGGCAGCCGCCGTGCTCTAGTGGCTAGACTCTCAGGGAAATGTATCTTTTATTTCACTTTTATTTATATTAATATGGTACCACTTGTTTTCTTCCCACCCCCCCCCCCTCTCTCTTTCTCTGTGTATGTGTGTGTCTCTCTCTCTCTCTCTCTCTCTCTCTCTCTCTCTCTCTCTTTCTGTGTGCCGTGTGTGTGTCAAAAACTATCTGTCTCTTTTTCTGTATGTGCGTGAGGATCTGTGTTTTTCATGGTCACTTTGTGTCTTTCTCTGCCTGTCTTTCTATTTCACACATTTCCTCTGGCTCCCTGTCATATTTTATTGTTGATTTTACTTTGTCTCTATCTCTCACAAAATATGTCTATTTGTCTTCCTCTTTCTGTTTGACTCTACGTCTCTCTCTCTCTCTCTCTCTCTCTCTCTCTCTCTCTCTCTCTTGATGGTGTTGTCAATGTCAAGTAGGCTGCCTCAATCCCTTCCCTCCCCACCCATTCAACTGCAGTCGTGCACGTGTCTATGATGTATACCAGTTGAACATCATTTTAAACAGCGCATGGGTTTACCAGCCTTATAGTCTGACTCCTTTCCCCTATTTAATGAAATCACAACTATGATTTTCAATTTTTTTTAAATGTCATAAACATGTATGAACATAGGTCAGAACAGCCCTCTAATCATCTTAACCAGAAATGTGTAAGCAGATGTGGCGCAAGTTTGCGTCACTGTAGTGAAGACACAAGCAAGCGATTTATTCACATTGGATTGATGTGTTAGCATGAACATGACGACGTGTTTGAACAGAACGTCTCAAAATTCTTGCGGTTGTTTGAAATATACTTTGAAATCTGTAGAGTCTTTGAATAAACAAGCAAACAGCAGACAGAATGTGTCACGGTATTTCACGCTCATTGTATAATAGAATAGAATGTTGATGCTAGAATTGAGTGTCTCCAGAACAAACACAAACGACCATATCACGTAAGAGGTGTTTACGTAAGCACCAAAGATATTGAAGTCTGCCACAAAGAATATGATCATGGAAGCTATTGCGCCTGGCGTGTAGCAGACGATCAGAAGTGTTGATATCATGACAACCATAGTTATCGCTTTTCTTTCCCGGCTAGAGCTGGTTGCAAGCTGGTCTTGGCTACAAGTAGCCTGTATTCGCCATTTTGATTTTCGATTGAGTTGAATAACCAGAATGGCTGTGAAAATGATGACGGCAACGAAGGAGGCAGAACCGATAGCTGAGTACAAGAAGAAAGCTAATCCGTGAATCCTGCCATGGTCGCTGGTGAAACACAAACCCAGTAGTGTTCTATTGCTTATTTCGTAGAACTTCCAACAGTGATAGGATGTGACGTACTCAGGAACAAGAATAGTAATAACGCCCACGTAAATACCAATTATGACCAGTGTGGTTCTTGTTGGAGTCACAATCTGTTTGATCTTCAATGGTAGAGCTATACACAGACATCTTTCTGCCGTGATGTAGACTGTGATTAATCCAGTGATCCTGACAAAGCAGACGTGGGGCATCCCTCCTGTTAGATACAGTATCTCTATCGCTGAAATGTTGATATCAGAGTTAATCAAAAGAGGATTCATTCCGATACCAACCCAGATGACGGTTATAAGATTGCAAATATCGGAAATGGCAAGTGCAAATAAGCTTATATTTACCGTACTACTAAAACCCTGCTTGTAGAATACAATAATGTTAATTATGTTTGTTACTAAACCAATTGCAGAAATCACACCAGAAATAATCACATAATTGACAAGCTCATATATGTTCCTGTCTTTGCTAGTGATTAAATCTCGCCGCGGTGCTGGAAGGTTGTACAATGTTGATGTGCTAGTGGTGCAACTGGTGCAAGTCTCAGTCTCTGTTGTCAAGTAATTTGCCATTTTTAGTTGATAGTGACCAGCACAAGAGCAAAAACATGCACTGCTCTTACAAACTGTTCACTGACCACAGCAGCCACGGGGATATCTCCAACTATAACCACATAAGTTACAATGTCCAGAAACGGCATGAGATTTGCTATAACCACACCACAATAATAATACACCGACAAAAGGTCGTATATAGTTTAAAGTAAATGCAACAGTTATACACAACAGTAGCTGTTATGAATGCTGTTGTTTATTTTAATCAGTTAACCAGGACCAAAGCTAATCAAATAATGTTGCAACTATCTCCTCTGTTGACACACAATTAGATAGCCCGAACTACTAAAGTGAATCTAATGAGAACTATTTTTTGTCTAACACTATGCCATTAGTGCCAAACGTGGACACTTACATCCTCAAATGAACATAACATTAGGACAACAGGGATGAAATACCTTAGAAGAGCTGAAGGAGTTTCAAGGAAGGACAAAATACGAAATCACAAAATCAGACGAATGTTAGGAACAAAGCCAGTCTTACAGGTCATCAAATAATAACAAATGTTATGTTTGGATACGTAACAAGAATGCCCTGGTACTATCTGTCACAGTGAGCCACATTGAAACGTTACAACAGGTACAGAGCGAGACATAGACCTCGGAAAATATGGAGTGATGGCATTAGGAACAGCCTTACAGAAATGAACATCAGTTTTAAGAGTGCTCTTGACTGAGCTCATCGACGGATGGTATACACACACCCCCCCCCCCCCCCCCCCCCCCCACTGACACTTCGCTGAGGTACAAGGTGGGAAGGAAGAAGAAGAAGAAAAGAACTAGGACCAATTGCAGTAAACAAATCTGTTGCAGGAGTCACGTTAACAAGTGTATCACTGGATCTACTATAATGATAGATTAACACAGAACAGTTGATGAAGCAAAACGGTGTCCAGTAACTGCAGACATGCAACAGTGATTGCTTGATTTCATTAAATGCTCATGTACCTTGCTTTCAAATTAGTCAAATAGAATTACCCCCCCCCCCCCTCCTTTTGCTCCCACAAAAAGAAAAATGAACAAATATCTATAGTAGTAATGGAGAAACAATATAATAATGATTACTTCTTAAGTGAAATCTACATACTACAACAATTAAATAATTGCAGCTGTTTTTATCATTAAAAAAAACACCTAGACAGTTACAATTCATCTATAATCTGGCAAACTCGTAGCACTATCCGGTCAGCTGACAAGTAGCCCGCTATGTTATTTTGTCTAGTTAAAGTTGGGTTATTAGTATGTAACATGGAGCCAAGGGTAAATATGACTTATGCTTCCATCTCGGGAAAGTTCTAGTGGGACAGTCGAATTGAGGAGATATGTGATTTGGACATTAGAGTTCTTATAAACCTCATTCCAGTTAGCAAATGACAAGAATGGCCATTATTACTCATGATAGAATAACAACAACAGTGAGTTAGTACTTAGACTTTATCTTACGCCTGGAGTCCCTAGTGGGCTGACAGTTAACGTATTCTTATGCTGACGATAATGTGTGTTAGATATATATAATAACAGGCAGCTGAATATACTGTCTATTTATGACATGAGGAAGATCTCTAAAAAGACACTTACAGGGACAAGGCTACGTACATAGAGGCCCTCAAGACAACGTTTGTTGAAAGAGCCCAATAGTGCTGGACTGGATTCCATCCATGCTGATGAAACAATGGCAGAGAAATTATTGATAAAGAAGAATTCCTAGCTGTACACACATGATTGACACAGAACAAATCATAGCTGGACAAACATGACTGACAAAGAAGAATTCATAGCTGTACATACATGAATTACAAAAAAGGAATTATTGCTAAACGCACATGATAAACAAAGCAGAATTCATAGTTGTACACACATGAATGAAGAAAGCATAACTGTACATACACGATTGACAAAGAACAAACCATAGCTGTACACACTTGTTTGTCAGAGTAGAAAGCATAGCTGTATATACATGACTGACAAAGAAGAAAGCATTGCTGTACACACGTGTTTGACAGAGAAGAAAGGATAGCTGTACATACATGATCGACAAAGTAGAAAGCATAGCAGTACATACATAATTGTCATAACTGAAAAAGAAGAATTCATAGATGTACACACAAGCCTGACAAAGAACAAATTATAGATGTACACACATGCCTGACACAGAACACATCATAGATGTACACACATGACTGAAAAAGAAGAATTCATAGATGTACACACATGACTGACAAAGAACAAATCATAGCTGTGCACACATGACTGACAAAGAACAAATCATAGATGTACACACATGACTGACAAAGAAGAATTCATAGCTGTACACACATGATTAGGAAAGAAAAAATCCTAGCTGGACATTGGGTTTAAATTGAAGCTATTTATAAACAATGCAACAGTACTCAGTAAGCTCAGATTTAAAGAGATGTTGGTATTTACAAATCAGTTGGTCAAAAGTAGACAGAGTGTGGACAAAAATGGTAAAGCGAAACGCACCGTGCAACAACACTCTTAGCAAACAGGATGTTAATAATAACACTTGTTGGTTATACTAGGTCAGTTCACAAAACTGATTGCAGCTTGCAAGTATTGTATGAAAGTAAGAGTTAGCCGGCAGTGGAAGTTTGAACTGTGCAGTAAAAACTTTGAATATCATATTTAATTTTACCGTCATTGTAATTACAAATTCAGTCTTCGTGTAGCGCGGAAAAATACATCATGTGGAGTATAATTAAGATACATCGTGATTATTATCTCATGTGGCATGCTATCATTATTTAAATTATACGCCTTCTGTGTCTCCGTAGACGTAGTAATGTAATAAACGCTCGAAAAATTCATAACTGGTGAAGACACCTATTTGTGAGAGTAGCGCTGTTATTAGTTAAGATATTTCTCTTTCTATTGAACTCATTTTTGTAATGGCTGTGTTTATTATTTTACTTGGCTCTGTACTCTGTATTATAATTATTTTAATAATTACCGGAAGTTTTGAGCTTACAAGAAGAGATGTCTTCTTCTTCTTCTTCTTCGTTTTCACCAGCTGTAAACTTCAGCGGAAAGTTATGGTTGTTTATTCAGTCTTGTTGCAGAACCTGAGTGTTGCGTGTGCATCCGTTTTACAGATCTGACTCATTTTGTATGCAGACTACTGGTTCCTTTCCTCTCAGGCTGATGCACTCAACCTTCGAAAGAAACTCTTAATTAGTCGACTCTTACAATGTAATGAGATGCTTTGCATGGTCTCCACGAGTACATTGTGGCAAGCAGAAAGTCCGTGCTACAATTGACGGCACGAGGAGATACTTGTGGCTAGTCGAGTAAGCGCCCGTGTGTCACCGAGGCCCTCACTGGAAGCAAAGAATAGTGACACCGCACCATACCAGGCATGTCGTAAGAGGCGACTAAGGGTAGGGTTGGGCTTGAATTTGGCTACCTCATCATGTAAAAACCATAGCCACAAAAACCAATCAACCATGGATAAGTCAAAAAGAGAAGCAAGTAAAATCCAGCCAACCAAGATGAGGGAAGAGTCTTCAAATAGAAGAAGTATGACACGGTGTGGAGAAAGCCGTAAGGAGTCCGGATCATTGACGTACCTCCTCTCAGCTAGGAAAACCTCCAGAATTGGCACCTGGAATGTTAGAACTCTCTATGAAGAGTGGGTGTGTTAATTGTTTTGGACTATTATGTGAAACTAGATGGACTGGGGCGGGAAAAAGTATTCTAAATTTGGGGTAAACTTTTTTGTTCTCAGGACACACAGAGGAAAATTCGCCCAACAGTGAAGGAGTGGCCTTGATGCTATCAAAAGAAGCAGACAGGGCACTAATAGAATGGGAAGCTGTGAGTCCCAGAATAATAAGAGCATCTTTTAGAACAGTGAAACAGAAGGTGAACATGTCGGTATACAGTGTTATGCCCCAACAAATGATAAAGATGCATCTGTTAAGGAAGAATTTTACGTGCAGCTTGAAAATATTATCAATAATGAAAGAAATGACAACTTTAAAATGTTGACGGGTGACTTGAATGCTAAGATAGGATCACATAGCATAGGTTATGAAAAAATTATGGGAAGACATGGTCTAGGAGTAATGAATGAAAATGGAGAATAGTTCACAAATTTTTGTGCAGGAAACCAGTATGTTGTTGGTGGAAGTATTTTCCCCCATAAAAGAATACACAAGGCAACATGGGAATCACCAGACCATAAGACAACTAATCAAATTGACCACCTATGTATTAACACAAAGTTTAGATCATCCCTTTACGACGTTAGGACTTTCAGAGGTGCCGATGTATTTACTGACCATTTCCTGGTGATAAGTAAAATCAAGTTGAAACTAAAAAGATATATAACATCTTATAATCATAGAAACCAATATAATGTAGGCTTTCTCAGGGATAAAGAAGTTAGTGAACAGTTCTCAGTTACGGTCTCTAATAAGTACCAGGTGTTGCAGCAGTTAGCTGAAGATGTCAGCACAGAAGTCTGCTGGGATCAGATCAAAGGAATCTGGAATGAATCTTATGTAGAAGTTTTTGGCAAGAAAGAAAGGAAACATAAAGCATAGATAACCCCAGAAACCATTAAATTGATTGAAGATAGGAAAAGTAAAAAGGCAGACTTTAACAAAAGCAAAACTAAAGCTGCTAAAGCTAGAGCTCAGGAGAAATACACAGAAGCCAACAAGGAAGTTAGGAGGCATATAAGGGCAGATAAAGTGAAACATCCAAATGATCTAGCAAAAGAAGCAGAGACAGCAGCAGCAAAAGGAAACCTCAGAGAACTTTACAGTAACACAAGAAAATTAGTAGGCAAATATAGTCAGCCAACTGGATCAATCAAAAATAATCAAGGAAAGGTACTTACTAACACTAAAGATCTAATGGACAGATGGGTTGAATATTTTGAAATGCTTCTAAATAGACCAGGCCCAGAGGTTCCCCCAGATATCCAGCCTTTAGAAATGGAAGTGGATATCAACTGTGAGATACCATCCAAAGAGGAAATGGGGAAAGCTATCGATCTTCTCAAGGAAATAAAGGCGACAGGCCCAGATGGTATCCCAGTTGAAGCCATCAGGGCCAACATAAACACATCAACAGAATTGCTACATAGATTATTCAGTAAAGTCTGGGAGACCGAAGAAATACCAGCAGACTGGAAAGAAGGATATCTTGTGAAACTGCCCCAAAAAAGTGATCTACAGGAGTGTGAAAACTATAGAGGAATTATGTTGCTGTCAGTTCCTGGAAAAAATCTTAATTAGAATTATTTTGGAAAGATTAAAAGATGCTATTGATAAAATGCTTAGAGATGAGCAGGCAGGATTTCTGTCAAACAGATCCTGTACTGACCAGATAGCCACATTACGTATTATAATAGAGCACAGCATTGAACTGAACTTACCACTTTACATTGAATTTATAGACTATTAGAAAGCATTTGACAGCATTGATAGGGAATCTCTCTGGAAATTGATGGGGCACTATGGAATCCCACAGAAAATTATCAACTTAGTAAAGGCAACGTATAAAGACATGAAATGTCGAGTTTTTCATGAGGGAAAGCTAACAGATGCATTTAAAAAAAAAAAAAAGGTGTGCGACAGGGATGTCTTTTGTCACCTCTCTTATTTTTACTGGCTTTAGACTGGACTATGAAAACAGTAACTGCTAACACCAAGAATGGAATTCAGTGGACCCCTACAAAACAGCTTGATGATCTTGAATTCGCTGATGATATTTCTCTTCTGTCCCATTCACGGAATCAGATGCAAGATAAATTAAATATACTTGATGCGAGATCACAACAGCTTGGTCTGAAAATCCATAAAGGAAAGACAAAGATAATGAGAATAAATCAGGCAAAATGTAATGTGGTTTCTCTTAATGGCACCCCACTTCAAGACGTGGAGTCGTACAGCTATTTAGGCAGTAATGTAGATACAGATGGAGGAATTGATAGAGATATTAAAATAAGAATACAAAAGGCAAGAGTGGCTTTCATAGCACTAGGGAATTTGTGGAGGTCAAGAGAAATTAAAAGAAATACTAAACTAAAAATTTTTAATAATAATGTTTAATCAGTAGTATTGTATGGGGCGGAAACATGGAGAACAACCAAGGCAATTACTAATAAATTACAGACATTCGTTAACTGGTGCCTGCGCAGAATAGAGAGAATAAAGTGGTATGATAGAATAACTAATGTAGAACTTTGGGAGAGAACTAAACAGGCTCCAGTGGCCTAAGAGGTGAGGAAAAGACGCTGGCGTTGGATAGGGCACACACTGAGAAAACTGGAGACCAGCATAACCAGAATGTCTTTGCATTGGAACCCACAGAGGCATAGGAATAAAGGAAGGCCAAAAACACATGGAGAAGAGAGCTGGAGAATGAGGTTAGAAAAATTGGGAGGACATGGGGAGAGCTCCATGCAATGGCGTGAGTTGGGTGAGGGCCTATGCTCCATTAGGGAATAGAAAGGCAGAAGAAGAAGAGAGTCGAGTAAGCGAGGAAAAGCCAGAGCAAGCCTCAGGGTCAGTTGGTTACCAGTAGTCGTAGAAGACAGTTGTGTTAACAGAAAATGTAGTTCTTAAGTCGTGTGAATGACCAGTGTTTAAATGTTTCGCAAGCGATTGAAGTGTCAATAATTGTTGAGCGTGTTGAATAAATGTAACAAAATAAACTGATAGCATGTACAAGGAAGCCTAGTGGCGTTTGTGTTATCAGCCCTAGACGTTAGAGCAGTGCAAGTTATGTTGCAGTAATCATAGAGAGTGAACCATGGCGAAATTCGATACTTAGTAAGCCAAGGTACATTTCAAGTGCCGGGGCAAAGCAACAACTCATTTTAAATCATTCAAGGTTCATTCCAAGGTAGTTGAAAGAAACGGTTCATTCAAAGTGGGAGCTTGTCCGAAGGAAATTCGAAAACCACGTGGACCATAATCATAGGAAAACATTTTTTTTTTTTCCAAGGTAAGACAAAAATGCTGAAAACAGTGTACAAAACAACGTCTTCACCCTAGCAGAACCTCTAAACCCAGCGAGTTCCCGACGGGACAGACGGCCAATGAAAAAATGGTGTGCCAATGGAACACGCGCCAGCACAAAGTTTTGGGTAATCTACACCACGCCACAGACGGTATCACCAAGTTCTGTTGATTCCGGAAGTTGTATGTTCATCAAAGCTACACATCACAAACAATAAACATTTGAACTAATGTCAATCCCTGTATATCCAGTTTGTAACTGTGTAGTGATTGTGCTTAACCTATTAGACAACATGTTCATGAACTAATTTCGTGCAAGATTGTAAATACATAGTAACGTAGAAATGGTTCCATCCACTATGATTTCATTATCACGTCATTTACGCTTCTAACCGATCGGCAGATTACAGCTATATATTTTGAGACCGTTAAAGATTAATCACTTACTCCTTCATTTTTGCAATCAATTGTGCATTTATCAGAATGGCATCTCAAAGGTTTGTGAAACCTCTTTGCAAGTAGTATCAGCGACAACAACGAAAGATGCAACGATAAGCAACCAGAAGATCAATATGTGTTTATTTTGTAAGTACCAGCACAATTCTCCAGCTATCTGTGACAAGAGTCCTACGTACACAGACTATCTGACTGACTTGTTCAATAGGAAATAGCAAAATAGACGAAATAACAACCCTAAAAATGTCATTTTTGGTCAGCAATAGGTCATGTTGGAAAATATTGTGTTGATAAACAGATGTTAAGTGTTAAGAGAGAAGAAAAGATCCATGTATGCTAAAACTAAGTCGGAAACCATGGATTTAGAATGTAATACACCTCCAGTGCTAGATTGTGCAGTATGCGATTGGAGAAGGAAACTTGGGCAGGAAACAGCCCCACATTTAATTTTAATAGGAACAGGCCAAATGAAATGTCCAGGAACTAAAAGATAAAGAACGAAATTGTGATTGCAGAGTTAGAATCCGGTAAGAGTAGTAATACAAGCAAGAAAGGCAAAGCGAAAAAGACAGCAGCCACTGAAACAGCGAGTTAAAAAACTACGGAAATTAATCAGCAAACACAAACTTTTCCAGACATGAAATCTTCTAAATCTGATTCAGCTAAGAATCACAATCAAGGAACAAGTGAATTGGAAACTCAGTGTATAAAAAAGCCAGATTGTGAAATAATACTTTATAGACAAACTTTGGATAAAGAATTTAATTATTTGGATAATAAGAGTGGCATACCTACTGATCAGATAAGGATACCGCTAAGCCCGAAATATCGAGAGAAAACAACTAGATGTCTTATTAACAACAAACCAGGTCAAATGCAACTAAATGGATTTACATACTTCAATATAGTACGGGATAATATGTTAAAACAATCAGATTATAGTGGAGAATTTGTGTTTTATTACAATGATGACCAGATAGTAAAGCTACCAATAGCGTATATACATCTAAAATCACCATATATGACCGAACCAATATTTTTATATATATATATATATATATATATATATATATATATATATATATATATATATATATATATATATATATATAAGGTGGACTGCTTTGTTCGTTTTTCTATACCTCCATGATATTCTTTGCTTTCTTTTCAGAAACCACATATCTGCAGTAAGTAAATGTTTTACAGCGTGTTTGTTTATTTATGTCCATGTTTCGCATGAATATAACAACGAAGCAGATGAAATAATCTACACAGACGGATCCGTTAGACGCCAACAAAGAAGCGCATGGGCATTCACAGCACGCTCAGCGGGCAGAACAGTCAAAGAAGCCAACGGCGCCTTCTTAAGACAATCAGCAGCATGACGATGGAGGTGATGGCAGTGACGCAAGCGTTAGCCTGGCACGAAGCACACAAAAATACACCCGCGTATGTATACTTAGTAATTAAATGATTATGATCTGAAGGGTTCAGGCAGGTGCGGTGCGAAGACAATGGCTTGAATAATAACAGAAGTCCAATGTGCATACGCAGGCGTCGATAGAAATGAAAGAGCCGATAGGGTGGCTGGATCCGCTATCACTACCGACGGTCAGCCTATGTATCATGCTGAAATTATTATTGCCATCAGAGAAATGAGAAGGATAGAGGACTTTGAGGCCAGTGAATCCACATCACTCTCCAGAATGACAAACTTGAGAATTAAGATCGGCATAGCAAAAAACGATACGCATACCAGACACACCAGAAGACTTGTTGATCAACATAGAACTGGTACTATTAGCCATCGGACGTTGGGGTTCATACTGAGGGGAGGATCTGAGCACCTATGGACATATCCGTAGTGCAATGATAATAACCCAACTAACTAACTAAGTAACTACCTAACTAACTAACTAACTAACTAACTAACTAACTAACTAACTAACTAACTAACTAACTAACTAACTAACTAACTAACTAACTAACAATAAAACAACACATGTTCTGCATAACTCGAACACTCTTTTTCTCACTGCACGCAATCTATTCTTATTGGTAAGCATTTTTGTGTGTGTGTGTGCATCTGCTGAAGGCCACTTTTGTCATCGCATTTCTCCTTTAATTTCTGCACGCCATCTTGCATCAGATGTTGTGACCGCTTGTCAATAGTCGTATCTATAAACATGACTACCAAAATATGCCGCTTGCGTGTATTTGACACGTTAATATTTCTTTCTTCTTGAGGTTCATTATATAGGCCTAAATCTAGAATATATAGACATATTCTCAGAATATCCTGGACAAAGAAGAGGAGAAATATTGAAAACTTGAATGGTCTGAACATCAAGGAAGATTGGCTAATAAACAGCATCCTTTCTCGGAAGCTGAAATATTTTGGTCATATCAAGCGCCACAACGGATTGGAAAAAACTATAGCAGAAGGCATGGTACCAGGAAGGAGGGGCAGGGGCCGACCTACACAAAGATGGTCACAGGATATAAGTGACTCCTTGATTATGAAAGTATATGAGGCAGGAGAACTAGCGAGAGACTGAGTTTCTTTCAGGCAGACTGTGATGAGATCGACGTTCTGCAAAGGACCTGCTACATGATGATGATGAAATCTAGAGTAAACTTATAAAACAAAATTTGCACAGATGCCACTCATTAATATAACGATTTTCCTCTTGATGTAAAGAATACAATCATTTACTACTCATTTCAATGCAGAATTGGGTGCATGTTTGCTTACAGGTGATTATATGTTCTCCTAATTTAGGTTAATAATGAACTATCATGCAATATTAATATAAAGTTGTGACGCATGTTTGCATAAGTGTGTGTGCAACTGTATGTCGCATGACAGCCCACACCCCTCCCGTCTTGGACATGCCCACATCGTGTTCACCTCTGTTAATAAGATGAATTCGAATCTTGGACTTTGCTGCTGCATAGGTAAATAGTACTTCTTTTGTACGTATGTAACTAGATGTCGGGGTAAGTACTCAATTCTATCTTAATTCTCTTAGGAATGACATATATATTTAAATTCAGCCATATAGGTGGGTGATTTACTTATAGTGAAGCCAAAGTCCCTGGCCTAACTACCACTTTGGATGCGGATAAATCCCTTCCCGCCTCTAGCTGGAGAAACTCTTAGATTGGGACTCATTCTTGACTGAGCTTCCAGACTTAGCAGAGGGCTTGCTGCCTTTTCTTTTTATCTGCTTACCTCCGTTTTTGGCATTCCAATTTGGAATTTGGAATGAATCCTCTCTTAATTTACTCCGACACTGACATTTGGCCCCCTGAGATACTGTATTTAACATCGGGAATACGCCGCATTTGCTTTTCCAAGATAACAGGGTGGATCACTGTATTTGTTACAGCAGAAAGATGTCTGTGTTTAGCTCTACCTTTGAAGATAAAACAGATTGTCACCCTGATCATCGTTATCATCTACATTGCCATCGTTCTGACCGTTGTTCCTGAGTATGCGATATCGATCACTGCTGGAAGTTCTACCAAGTCAAAAACAAAACGCTGCTCGGTTTATGTTTCACCAGTGATCACACCTTCAATGGCGTAGTGTTCTTTCTCACCTCAACTCTAGGTTTCGCATCTTTCGTTGCCGTCATTATTTTTTACATCTATCCTAACAGTGCAGCTTAAGCGAAAATTGACCTGGCGAATCAAAGCTGCGTGTGGTCAAGAACAACATAAAACCACTTCTAGAATGGAAATAATGGCGATGACAATGGTTGCCATGATATCCACAGCTCTGATCATCTGCTACACGACGGGGGTAGTTTCCTCCATGCTGATGTTTTTCCTACAGCAATTCAAGATCTTCGAAGCTTACGCCAACTGCACTTACGTGATGTGGTCGTTTGTTTTTGTCATGGAAACCTTCAACTCCAGGATCAACATCTTCTTCTATTACAACATGAGCGTAAAGTATAGGGATACATTCTGTCAGCCCGGTCCTTGTTTGTTTTAAAGTATTTAGGGCAATGAAATGGGATTAGGAAAATGATGTGAGATGACTTTCACTGACAGTTATATTACAAAGCATGTTCGCTGTCTATGGGACTATTGATCATTGATATCATTATTATTATGTATATCTGTTTGAGTGCCTTCAGTAAAAAATAAACGTTTATTATAATGCGTTTATTGTCAGTGTGTATCATAACACTTATGGATAGAGTCACGGAATGTTACTTATCTTTGAAGAAGTAAATGTGAGCTTTTTAACTAAATTACTGCACATAAATGATAAGAATACCATTGTCCAAGAAAAAAAAAAAAGAAAAGCTTCGACAACCTTAATATCAAAGAGAACTGATTCGTAAACAGCATCCTTTTTCAAACAGTGAGCTATTTTGTACATGTCAAGCCCCATGGTAACTTGAGAGAATGGAGATGGAGCGGGGGTGTAGTTTGAGGACAGCCAGGAAGATACCTACCACAAGGAACGTGGATCTATGACACTGAAGATACACTGGCTATAAAAGCACAGGGTTTGAGAATTGGCTGGATAAGGAGAGCCTTTCAGGCGTGCCTTGAAAAGAGCGACGTTCTACACAGGTCCCGCTGATTGATTGATTGATTGATTGTCTCTCATAGCGGTGATGCAGATTCATATATTACTAGATTTAAATGCCTGGCCTCACTTGTGATAATGAATGTTTGATTCCCATCTTGGTCTGCACCGAGGATGTTTATGTCGTAAAAACTCCACAGGGGAGCGAGCAAAATATGAGCCTTCCAATTCAAGTTTCTCTTGGACGCCCTTGTTGCCTAAATTCGTCAGAGTCCTATCTAAATTCATGTTCTAGTGATTCTCTGGTTTCTGTAGCAAATAAATGTGTACACGGTGTGGGAGCTTGCCCCTATATCATGGTCAGTGGTGGAGTGGTCGTTCTTTCCATAGTTAGCGCTAGAGCCACCTAGCGTCGCTGTACAGTGGTTGGGCAGTGACACAGTGTTGAAATTCGGCATGTTGGCAGTTCCCTATATCAGACTGATAATTCAACAACTCCTGCTATCGCCCTTATCTTACAGTCTACTTTTCTTGGGAGATAGCACTGAAATGCAGTTTGTTAAAATGTAAGAGATGTAAAATAAAAAACATATTCAAAATGATTTAACTCCAGCGAAAGCTTACTTTTACTGATTACTCAATTATTAAAAGAAATGCAGAAAAACCTGACCTCCAATGTGACGGATCACTTAAACGTTAATAGCCGTCATGACAACTGAAAATGTAACCCGTGTATTGGTCAAGGTCAAGAATGGATTTCACACTTTATGTATAATGAACACACGAAGTACACGAAGGGTTTGTAATTTATAGTGTAGATGGAAAGATATATTAAATGCAACCTGAACCTTTGATAATGATGGTCTGTTCATGTTAAAAAAAAAAAAAAAATGTCCAGCATTAAGCACCTTACAATGATACTCTTATGCAATGAGAATAGCTAAACTATAAAAACAGCTTCTTTTTTTTCAAGTTAGACGGGTGCTTCCATTCAATTAGCAAGATTGTATTACAGTGTTCTGATTCGGTGATCAAGGATATTAACAGAGAGAGGAAATATTTTAGGTGCTAAATAATAAATATTTAAAAGATATTTTCCATGCACACGATAAGTAACAAATCCTTTCTGTATTTCGTACGATCCTCTTTTTTTCCAACGCTTTTCTTGCAATATGAGCTGCCTAATTTGTTGTAAATACTAGCAAAATTTGTTTCTGCTAAATTCACAAGTTACTACCTTCGTAGTTTGGGACATTTTCGACAATGAGCTGACAAATGTATCCGAAAAACAATGAGTGGTGTACTGTGACGTGACGCGTGGTTTAAATGTTTATGTTGTTGAGTAGGGATCTTCCTTTCAACACATTCTCTCCACTAGATAAACCGAACTAAAATCTGAGCTATGTTGCTCTCAGACAAAGTCCTGGATATCCAAGAAAACAGCCATATTGGCTCGTTAAGTATATTAACATTAGCTGAACTTGGTACCCACAAGAGAAGGCAAGGAATTTTAGATGTCTATCATACTTAATGTTAATGAATTATTAGACAGGGCAAGTGATTCCTCCGTCATCTACCTTCTCCCGGTGTTATTATTAATAATTAAAGAATTATTATCATATTATTTGAGCCCCCACCAAATGTTATTCTATCCTAACAGTTTAATTAAACATGTAAGAACAGACATTTGGAATTTAACAAACTATGTAGTTTAAAACTTGACATACAGCTTTATTTACTACAATGAAATTCCCAGTTTGTTGATTTACACAAACAGTGACTGGTTAACTTGATGATAGTGGTAAGCTTCAGCGAGAAAAACAGCTCGGGGGTTAGAGTGGTATGATAATGATGATAATAGGTTAACATAAAGGGGTTAACTCAACTTATAAGCCTCTGACAGCCGTGAGGAACTGTCAAGCTTGTCCAACTCTTCCTTGCCTGTTGTCTGCCTGTTTCAGCTTATTCTCCACTTCATCCCCACCTCGTTCTCCACCTCGTTCTCCACCTCGTTCTCCACCTCGTTCTCCACCTCGTTCTCCACCTCGTTCCCAGCTGGCCGAGTCTAACACAATGTAGTCTACTTCAGGGACTGATCGTCACATGGGCGCTGTAATCATGGAAACAAAACACATACGTGTAGTATCTTGACTTACACTAAGAATACATGTATCAATTAATACAACATATAATAATAAGATATAGCCCATCACTCCTCCTCATATTCCACATCCTCTCCAGTCTAGTCTGAAGGTCTTTTGTCTTACATGGGCGTCACATATCCGGCCTTCCCTCAAATGCTATGTCATGATAGTTGACTTTCTAAGTCTGTTGTCCGTCTTCACTCAGACTTCGAGTTGGCTGACATAGATTTGACATAAACATGTGGCGCAGGTTATGTGCTGAACCCGCAAACAATTTATATGTGCACGCTGTCCTGAATATTATCTTTCAGTGACCGTGAATACTGTACACCCATCATTCTTCCCATGGGGTTATAAATCCCCTGTTCAGGTGAACACATTAAGTGAGCACATGGTGGGCGCACAAAACGTAGCAGCATCCCTGCACATATAGGCATCATGGAAACAATATAATTACATTTCATTATATCAAATGTCATTGTTCACATCTTATTTTCTACACATGAAAACATACAATGAAAAACATGTGACACAAACATACAAGAAATAGGAATAGTTTAGCAGTTCCCTAACTGAGATACTGAATTCTCACAAAGAACTATTTCAAGCAGAATGTGCAGACAAATTAGGAAAAGGTAGTATAGACTAAGCTTAACTCCCTAACCTATGTATACAAGATTAAAATTAATATTTTCTCTTACCTGGGAACTTTCCAATAATCGCCAAAACAGAATGCGACCGTAAAATTTACCTTTTAGGTCGATCTGTGTTGTTTGCCGGCAGGCTGCGATTAATGACGGAAATTCCACAGGCTCGAAGTATAAGTATCAATCTATTGTCCAAATTAAACTCCTCCCTTTCCTTAGTTTTTACCCAACCCTCAAGATGATGGCTTAAGCACCGCCCCTGAGGTAACTATCAGATCACTTGGTTAACCAGTGACCTGTCACTCAATTCTGGACTGACATCCCTAGAGCAAACATTCTTAAGTGACCCAATCTAGTTTACAACGAATCTAACTGGCAGGTGTTAAAAGACGTTCAGTGAAGCCATTGTGTTTCCTACTTGACCCAGATCAAACAGTCCTAATTGCCACACAACTGTTCTCCCCCGAATTACACTGACGTGTGAAACTCTGACCTCTGGGCTCCACAATATCTAGCGTCCACTCAATTTACCTGGTCAAAAGGGCCCCCCCCCCCCCCCTCAGTCTCTACAGTCTGGTCAGGAGATAACATTCTGACACTGGCGTGAGAATGCAATCTAACATCCCTAGTCTGACCCAGCGGGCTATATTACGTAGTGTTGGGTAATTTTAAACAAAGCGCAGTGGCTTGTCTCGAAGAAGGACTGGTAACAATTTAAATGCGTGCGGTTTAAAGCAATATTAGGATAAAGCGCAGAGTAAATATAATTCTGTCTCTTTAGAACCAGAAGAACTTATTACAAGTACTAACTTCTGGAATCACTGAGATCGTCTCGTGACATGTACTGCATATTAACATAATTTTTTTTTTCTGGCAAATGCCTGTTGTGTTTCTGTGTAGAGAGGTATCTGCAGCATTATCTGCATTAGTTCTAAAGTATTTAATTCTCAATGTATTGCAACTGCAAACGTTAATAAGCTTTCTTGCTGACTCCATGGTATTGTATTCAAATCTACGTTGGCTGGGGATCTTTCTTTATTGCCATTTAGTAAACGTTTAATTTTTAACAAGAATAAATTCATTCAAAAATCCTATCTCCGAATACTCCGAATTTCTAGTGATTCAATCCAGTGCTACGAAAAGCAAGCGACTAAATTTATTACATTTGCCCAAACCTAGAATTGATTTTTTTAAAACAGGTGTAGCATTTTCAGCTCTCATTTATGGAACCATCTTCCACTGGATCTTAAAAATACAAAGACCCTTCTTATCTAACCGAAAACTTTTACATTTCATGATCACCAGGGAATAAATGCCACCTTAAATGTAGCTACTTATCCATAGTGCATTATCAGTTCATTTTTAAACAAAGTGTGTACGATATGTGTGTATGTGTGACATGTATGCATGTGTAGGCGTGTTTGTGATTGTATGATTCTGTGCTTGTATCAGTGTATGTATGGGTAACTGTATACGTTTATGGGTGTGTCGGTGTGAGTGTGTGTCTGGGTGTGTGTGTGTATTTGTATGTGAGTGTGGGTTTGTGTGTACCTTAGGTGTGTCTGTATGGTGTCTGTGTGTATGTGTGTGTGTTTATGTATGTGTGTGTGTCTGTATGGTGTCTCTGTGTGTATGTCTGTGTATGTCTTTGTGAGTGTCTGTGTGCGTGTCTGTGTATGTGTTTCTGTGGGCGTATGTCTATATCGTGTTTGTTTGTGTATATGTGCATGTGTGTGTGTGTGTATCTATGTGCGTGATTGTGTGTGTGTATGAATGTGTGTGTGGCGTGCGTTTGTGTTACTTTATTTGTGGGTCTGTGTCCATGTGTGTGTTTATATGTGTATCTGTGCGTGTGGCTTCATGTGTGTCTGTGTGTGTGTGATGTGTGTGTGTGTGTGTCATTGTATTTGCGTGTGTCTATGCCTTTGTGTGCTTTTTGTGTGAATATGTGTGTCGTGTGTATGTGGCTTCGTGTTTATCGGTGTGTGTCTGTGTGTCTAATGAATAATGTCAGCGTATACGTATGTCTCCCTGTGTGTTTTAGTCTGTATGTGTGTGTGTGTGTCTGTGTGTATTGAAATTAGAGAAGTTGTTTCTCAGAGGCGTGATGTGGATGCTGTGGACAGCAAATGTCACTAACAGCGACAGCTTGAAAATGACTAATTAAATTCGAAACCTGTATGCGACTCTAAGAACGAGAGGAGAGGCATTGAAGAACATCACGCTGACTAGAAAGATCAACGTAAGAAGAACCAGAAGCAGAACAAGAGAAATCATGTTTGACTGCCTGAAGCGATGGCTTAGTGGACTATTATTGCCCTAATTGATTGACAATACTAGGGATTAAGAATTGAGGAGAGGCATAAGCACCTACTCCCCTGGGCAGGGCGCATTATGATGATGATGATGCGATTATATACACCAGAGTGTTCCAAACTGTTCAGGTTGCTGACACACAAATAGACAAACAATGTCACCACTGATCTACCAAATAACCAGAGGTTAAATGAACCCCTTATAGAGAAAATTGACGCGCACATACATTTCAGGAACATAGTAATTCAATGTGTAAGAGAGTCTCACATATAATTTAACAATTACAGCTAGTGGCCAATATACACAGAGAGCTAGCAATTCATGGGAGCGAGGGGGGGGGGGAAAGATTTTTTTTTAAAGTTTTATATTCGCACGATACACCGTCACCCTGCGACCTAGAAACTACTAATGTGTGGCAACACAAAGTTTTGAAAGCTCTGTTATAGATCAAACAAAAAGCGAATAAAGTCAACGACGAAGAGTCTTTTCACATTTTAATAATATCAATGATATGAACTTTCAAACTGGTAAACTTTCACCAGAATCCTCCCCCCCCCCCCCCCCCCCCCCAACCCCCTATTTTTGTGCAGATTATGTAAATTATACAGTTACTACTAAGACTCAGATATTTACACGAAACAGCTCCACTTAGATTGGTTACATTTGCTGAGATGTCGACAAATCAGATAATGTCAAACATTTCATTTTGATATGTTCTTCTGCTATGTAGTGTAGCAGCTATAGGAAACTAAATTGATATTTCTGTAGACCTCCATGGGTGATGTAGAAAACATCACACTGGCTGCCTTCACTATACAAGACTGGTTCCTTGTTTAAGGCTGGGTCAACCTAGGAGTCAAATTCCTGTTAAAATCAAATTAGGCCCTATGCGGATTTGAACCCACGACCTTCAAATCCTCAGGAGAGCGTATGTCCGTCACATTAAGGCAGCTTCCTTGAATTGCAAGCCATGTGTTGACAAGTTTTGAGCTAGGAAAATCCGCCGACCTAACCATCCAAGGCAAATCTAAAAATCATATTATCAGACAATTTTTTTTTTTAAACACCGTGCAGCATATTTATTGACAAACAAAAGATCAAATGGTTTGGCCATCTAGTAAGAATGCAGGCAGAAAAACTATTACTAAAAAAGATCTGATTCGAAAGTCGCCCTAGAAAAAAAGAACTGATGACATTAAAGAGTTTCTACATCAATACTGAATGACCATAGCCATTGTTACGCATTTAACAGTGGATCACAAACTGTTTCTCTCCACGCCGCCTATTGGCAGAAGTAGAAATTGGTGATGAAGATGATCATTCATTAATTCATTTCTTCTCCCTTCTTCCTAATTTAAAATTCCTTTAAAAATAAACAGTTGACACGCTGTAGTGTAATGTTATTTACAGCTAGGCTGTGACACCCGCACCTTTCGGACTAACACTACTCATTCCAACAAATCCTTACTCAGTTACCTTTTACAACCTGCTTACTACGGAGAAGTTCACCCCTCAACCCCCCACCGCCACAATTCGTTGCTTGCATATGTTACATCAACTAGCACATTTCAGCTGTTGTCTTAAAACAGCGCTGCCGGAGAGTGCTGCTACTTCAGTTTTCTTAATCTCACAGATCTGTTGCAAGAAATGTGTGCCGTATCCACAATGAAGTTCGACTACAGTGTAACACTTTTGTCTCTAGGAATAATACGTGCTGAAGCTTCCCTAAATTATTCCGGAATGAGACTCTCGTACCACTGTCTGGAACCAAAATAACGCCCCCCCCCCCTTTTCCCAATCCCCCTCCCCAACCTGTCCACATAGGGAACGAACCACAGCACTCCAGCAAAATACAATTGTTAACCACTTTGGCTATCCTCTATGCCAGAGTGTTGTTACTTCTTTTCTTCCCTGTGCAGGTTCGGCTGCCCTGTTATAAGGAAAACAAGAATAGACCCAGTGCCTACCCAAAAGCATGTCGTATGGAATGTGTCGGGGTTTGCCGCGTCACTTGAAATGTACCTTGGCTAAGACAATTGATTATTTCTATACCACCTTTTACAGGGTATTTAACCCCAAGGACTCTCAGCCGCAATGATAGTGGTAAAATATTTTTATAATAGTGCTACCGGCTTCCAAATAGCCCCTATAACACCTTTTACAGAGTAATTACCCAACCCCAAGGAATCTACAACAGAAAAAAAAATGCTTGTTTGGATTTTTTTTTTTTTTTTTTCATAGACAGTCTACTTCACCTTTCACAGGTTAATTACCCAACCCCAAGGAATCTAACATGAAAACAATGAAAGTTGAGATATATTTTTCATAGATCTTAAGTTTCCCCTAAGCCTATAACACCTTTATCAGAGAAGTTAACCCCGAGGAATCTCAGATGAAAATGATGACTATTGGGATGTTTTTTTTAAATATAGAGTTTATGGTTTCTTCACCAGTTTCTACATCACCTTTAACAGAGTATTTAACTCAAAGGAGTCCCAAACACCTTTCCCCCTTTTAAATGGACACGGATGAGTTCGACTGCTCTACTGTGCTTGTGCTTTGATGTGTGCACTCTTTCTTTACCATCAGTCTATCTAATCAGCATCAGTATAACTGTAGCAGTTTATAATCTTGGGTGTCGTGGACAAATTTACCATGTCCCTGTGCTGTACACCAATGCTAAAACATTTCAAATTGAATTTTATATCTAAATCATTCTGTGGACAACAGATTTTGCTATATTATCTATTGCTACATCCTAATAATTTCATTCTTCTGTGTTGTTCCTGTGTAGAGAGAATTTTAATTTTTTTTCGATACTTTAGTTTATTGACATCCTATTGCTTACGGAAACGTTTTGTCCGTGTCCTAATCTACAGCTTGCACACACCACATTACTCAGACTTTTGATTTTTCTTCTTTTTCCTAACTTTTGAACTACTGAACTCTGTCATTACATAAATACTAAAATAATTCTACTAACTTAGGTAAAATACATGTACACTATTAAAATACTACCCACAAATGTTTCGTTTATCATTCATACCTGTTTTATTTTCTTTCAATCCTATTGATTCGTTAACTATCCTTGATCTTGATCCATCCCTGCAGCTATGTGTGTCCTGTCTGGCGCTTGCTTTCAAGGTTCTCATTTCTTGGTTCCCTCGATAGTGTGTTCTGCTCTGGGGTCTCTCTTGGTAGGCTAGAACTGATAATCTTGCAAATATACTGACTAAAAATATACTATAACTGTATTAGTTGACACGATGTTATTACCAGTGTTCAATGACTGTATACACTGATATGCCATCTTTAAAATAATTAGTAATGGAATTATACGGAAGATGTTCAATACACACAGTATGTGGCTACTTTTTATAAATCAGATCAGGTGTTTATGCACTTTTGTAAAATACATCATCATTAGTTTGATATTTATTTACACAAACACTCTTTAGGTATATAACTTGGTCTAATTTTCACAGTAAATAACACAATTATGTGAACACTAGAAGTAATACTGACATTTTGGTTGTCTGTTGATTGTGTTCAGGCTGATTTTATTATGGCCAAGAGAAAAATGCCATCTGTGAAGCAAAGCATGGAATCTAAAAAGTCAACATTCGTTAATGATCTGGCAACTTTTCATCGACACTCGAAAAGCAGAAAAAAAAATAGGCTACCATTTTGTTGACTTAGTCAGAGGTGCATGGCTACCTAATCAGCATGGAGCAAAAAGCAAAAAAAAAAAAAAAAAAAAAAAACATTCGAAGTTTAAAGCTCTAAAAAGGCGCCACTAAAACGGTTGAATTGATGCACCCCGTTGATGGGGATAATTGTTTATCTGGTGCACAGATTTTTTAGTTGGTATTCACGATTCAAAAGTGGTGTGGAAATGTTTACTAATGCAGCTAGACCTGAACACCCAATTTGTGTTTGTAATGATGAACTCATTGAACAAGAAAAAGAAGGGATACAAGAAGATCGCTGTTTGACTGTCAGGATGTTGTCCATAAATCTGGTGTAAATAGATAGACTATTCAAAACATTTGAGTGCAAGATTTTAGCAAGAAAAAAGTTGCTTGCAGGTTTGTACCGCATTCGTTGTCTGATGACCAAAAACAATAACGGGCTTAGTACCCAAGAGACATCGTCAAAACAGGAAGTTTTGACCCCAAATCCACCTTATTCCCCAGAATTGTGATTATTTTCTTTTCCTAAAATTAAAATTACCATTGAAAGGACGCTTCTTTGACGATATTCTTATTATCTAAAGGGCCATAACATCTACTTTAAGGGCTATAGCAACAGCAGAACAAGAGATAAGTCCAGTCTTTGTTAGATCGGGCTGCTCACTGCATCAATGCACGAGACGTTTATATTGATTATTTTAATTTTTATCGAATTAGTCTCATTACCTAATTGTCAGACATTGTATGTTATAAATGTGCTGAGAACGAACACAGTAACAAACGAACTTTATTTATACAGCCACTACTTTTTTCTTCAGTAAGGTTTCAATATCCAAAATTAACACTGTCCAAAATTAACACTGTCCAAACTTCATCAAAAATATAATCCTGAAAGAGTCAAAGGGTATTACAAATTGAACTGCAATTTAATGAAGGAGTATCACCTGAGCAGGAAAAAGGGACAGATAGAAAGGGTTCGAAAAGGGGAGGGGGTTAAGCTTTTGTGTGCGTTACTCTCGCTAGTAAGTAAGTATGCCCGAAGTCAAAATATGTAGAAGTGTACATTAATAGTCACGAGTCTTTGTTAACCAAAGCCTTGTTAAATGTTTGGTCTAGTTGAAGTTTGCCTAGCACGTCATGCTTAGAAAGCCGTTGGTGTCCTTTAACATTTTTTCTACAACCTGCGGATAACTCAACTGCAGATGAGGTTAGTCATCTTCTCTAAGCTTTCAGGGGATAATGGATGTGCGCAGGTTATGTTGGTCCAACTGAAGTTCAGGCACTGTGTTCATTGTTTTATTTTGTTGGGGCGTGTGGACTGATGATAGCTGACATGTATGTTCTAGTCGCGCACATGTCTTCGCTTGTAATTAATGATCAGCTTTAGTTCATGATGTGTATAAAGTGACATTACAGGATTTGAGTTATTACTATTCTAAGAATCAATTTTGCTTATTAATGTCATTCAAACTGGAGCACATCCCGGCGTATATGATTAGAAATATCGTTAAGCATGTTTGCTATTACCTTCAAAATGCTGTATAAATAATAAACGTAAGCAAGGAGTGCGTACCTGAAGACTCCGAAGTTCAACAAATGATACAGGACAATTCCTACCCAAGTGATGTGATTTTCTACACAGACGACTCTGTCTTGAGAGACAGAAGATGTGCATGGACATTTATTGTAAAAGTTAAAGGACGTCACCTAGTGCAACGTAGCCTGACATTTGGTACTACATCTAGTTTGAGAATAGAGGTGGAAGCGGTCATTGCAACCTTCCGTTTGCTTCAAAACCAAGTGCATAAACATGTCGTGATTGAAACTGACTTACACAGCATGTTGAGAACGGTGAATATGGATAGCAACGACCTTTAGCTGGTTTAATGTCGATATCTGGAAAAGGAACTGCCATTTGGAAAGTAGTTGTTGGCAAGAAACTAAAACATATGGACGTTAAGGAATCGCTTGTCAATAGTCCACTAGATCTTAAGAATTGATTACTCATGCCATCTAAGCTGGATGACTTTGCGTGCTAGGAGATATAAAGGTATTAAACAACTTCAGCAACGGACATATTTCCTAATCTCATAAGTTCTCGTATGTTTGCATATCTTCTCGCAGAATGGTGAACATCAACATTTCCACAATTTGCATCATTCGGTGAGACACATGTAGAAATAGTTTTGCTCGATGCCGCTGGAAGAAACAAGTAAATGCTTATGTAAAACATAAAAAAAAGCTTCTAATTTCACAATCAAATACAAATAAAGGCAAAAGAAACATAATAGCAGGTGCAATATTTTTTTTTTCTTATAATGTGACTGTTATTTAGGCAAAAACAGGCGAGCCGCATTAAAGATTCAATGTGACTTGAAACAACTGACTGTTTAAAGCAAATGAAATTCCTTATGTATAGTTTGATTTACAGCTTCCTGTCAACTTTTTTGTGTATACAGTCGGCAAAGATCGTGTGCAGAGTATCTTTGTATTTTGCGCTCATTTTGTAGTAAAACAAGATATTGATGCTGGAGTTAAGAGTTTCCAACACAAAACCAAATGACCACATTACATAATATGTATTGACGTAAGCGCCAAATATCCCAAATTCTGAAACAAAGAATGCAACCATGGAAACTATAACACCTGGCGTATAGCAGACGATCAAAACTGTGGAAATCATGACAACCATTGTTATCGTTTTCCTTTCTCGCCTTAAGTCGGTTTTACGTCGATCCTGGTCCTTTGTAGCTAACACTCTTCATTTACTCTTCCGGTGGAGTTGCACAACAAGAATACACGTGAAAATGACAACAGCAACGAAGGACATAAATCCCAGAGTTGAATACACAAAGAAAACCAGGCCACCAACTTTGTCATGATCGTCTGTGAAACACAATCCTAGGAGAGTTCTGTTTCTGATGTGGTAGAACTTCCAGCAATGATAGGACGTGGCATACTCAGGAACAAAGGTAAGTATGATGACAATGTAGATGACAATTATTATAAATGTAGTTCTGGTTGGAGTGACTATCTCTTTTATTTTCAAAGGTACCGCTATACACAGACATCTTTCTGCCGTGATGAAGACGGTGATCCATCCTGTGATTCTAGCAAAGCAGATATGAGGCATCCCTGATGTCAGATACAGGATCTCTGCAGGCCAAATATTAATGTCCGAGTAAATAAAAAGAGGATTCATCCCAATACTGAAGCAAGTCACAAATATAAGATTGCATATGTCAGAAACAGCAAGAGCAAACAAGCTAATGTTCACTGTACTGCCAAAGCCTTGTTTGTAGAAAACAATAATATTGACAATGTTTGTCATTAAACCAAGAGAGGAAATTGCGCCAGACAGAATCACATAATTGATCAGTTCAATGAAGTTCCTCTCGGTACTGCTAAACAGGTCTATGATGTTTGTTCTACTGGTGCACATTTCTGAAGCATTACGTGCGACCATTTCTGTTGCTGCTTCTGTGTTACTCTGATTTTAATGTCACTTGATATGATCAGAACATTTTAGCCTTTACATGTGTAACTCGTCAGAAAGCGACGATAGTAGCCATAACAGGCACACGATTGTTTTTCTTTAATGTATGATAGGCAGTTTGTGACACATTTATATTTAACGTAAAACAGTTAGTTGCGTTTCGACCATAACCGTTGTTTTGTCTTTTAGCTCCAAAAATTTAAAATGAAAATAAATTTTGAAACAAAATATCGCATACAAACATTTTAAGTAAATAGCCCTGTAGTCTCCACGAAATGAAAGGTGTATTCCAAGTTGTGCTTCCTAGTGAAATGTACAAAAAAGTATATGTACACATGATCGGTGTACTGAGCACCTGGAGCAAGACTCATATTTTTGTAACATATCGCTCAGCTATGGCTGATACGGTCGCACTTACACCGGTCACCTCTGTGTGAGCCATTTTACTTTACTTGGGTGGTCGAAATTAGATCGGTTGTCTCTTATGTGGGAGTAGCTTGCATCTAAACGTCTCTAGCCTAGTAACTGATCTGAAACCAAAAGAGAACAAGACGCGAGTAGTGTAATGGGTAGCATCTTGTCGACACTGGCTGGAATACTAATCTGAATAATCTTTGAACACAAAAACAAAACAAAACAACAACTTGGTCACAAAGTCAGTCCAGACTTAAGAAAACACTGGGTGCTAGGATGTAAAAGGGACTGGCGTGATGCCGAACACAAAACAGCCCAATACCCGTTTACTGTCTTAAACTATGAGTATCAATCATGCCCAAAACTGCTCGAGACATTTTTTTTAAAACTGTGTTTTTTTTTTTTTTTTTACACAAGAGAACTGGTTTAGTTGAATATTGCGGTGATTCTTCGTGTAATTATAATGTTAGCTTGTCTACAGTGTCTTGATTTTTGCCGTGTTTAAATTATCATCGCAGTCTTCACGATCTCTGTTTGAACCGCTATTTAATTATTTTTTTTAGTACTCTTTTAGTTGCAATCATCTTGGCAATGTTGATGCCTTTTGCTTGAAAGTTTACTTGTTTCTTTTGTGTTACTGATTAATTGTATTACTTTACATCGCCTATGTTATATTATCGTTCTGTTCTCTTTTCCTTGCATCGTACGTGATTATTCTGTTAAGTAGTTGACAATGGCTCTGTGGCTAAGTCGAGGCGAACGCTTCGTAATGCCACGATGCCGGGTTCGATCCCAGCTGCATACCATGCGCCTTGCGTTGGTTTCGACAGTGGTATCAAGGGCTCTGTGGCTAAGTCGAGGCGAACGCTTCGTAATGCCACGATGCCGGGTTCGATCCCAGCTGCATACCATGCGCCTTGCGTTGGTTTCGACAGTGGTATCAAGGGCTCTGTGGCTAAGTCGAGGCGAACGCTTCGTAATGCCACGATGCCGGGTTCGATCCCAGCTGCATACCATGCGCCTTGCGTTGGTTTCGACAGTGGTATCAGTGAGCCGACCGTCCAGCAAGCAAATGCAAACTACTGGACGTAAATTTGCCTAGAAAAACCACTTAACAGCAAGGGGCTGTTAGGGTTGGTTCTGCAACGTCCTGTAAAGGATATGCAACAATCTTAAAAGCTGACAATGCGTGTGTGCCAAACGGCAATAGGTGGACATACAACATGTTGAACTGAAAGGAGCTATTTAGTTGTTTCTCCATAAATAACCGGTTTGCAGAGTCTGTGAGATGTAGACATAATCGAAATTACAACATTCGGTCAAAACTGTAGGCAAGAAACTGTCGCTAATGACTGTATTTTTCATTACATGTTTTTAAACCAGAAATGTAATATTGCTGGGACACTATAACAATTATCACATTTCGTGTACATTTATTCTGTTAAATAAAACCAGTTTATCATATAGTGCAAAAAAAAAAAAAAAAAAAAATTATACATATATGCATTCCTTCACTGTACTGTCCAGGTCGTTACATTGACTAGACTTGAGGAAGACATAATAACAGTGTAGCTTTGACATACAACGTTAACATTGATGATTATCTCTCTTCCTGTCTTTATTTAACGGATTGAGTACCCTCAAGCAGGGTAAAGTGACACGATTGCGCCCGGATGTGGACTGAGCTGGAGAGAAATCGATAGTTACTGGTCTAGCAGCCAAACCAAAGACAGTTATCACAACTTTGACAATGTCAAATCTAGGCAGCGTTACCACACAGACACTCATGTCAGATATCGATAACTCAGGGGCAGTATTGCTGTCGTACAAATGACATTGGGGAAAGCTGTGATGTAAGACACAAGTAGATTAGGTTCACCAAAGATGTCAGACACAGATGAATTAGGGTACCAATGATGTCAGCTACAGATAAATTAGGGACACAGACGATGTCAGAGGCAAATAAATTACGCGCAATAATTCTCTCTAACACAAGACGGTTACGGGAAACCCGACACAAGTAAATTAGAACAAACAAAGGTCGCAAGGTGTCTACAATCGTCCCTATGTGGGATACCATTTTTAATTATTTGAGGCCCCACTCCGGCTTTTGCTGGGATCCCTGAATATAGCCGGGCCATAAATATGGCCTAAAGGCTTAAAGGGGTGCCCTAGTCGGCATAATGAAGGCACTAGAGATGGTAATTAATAATCCTCCAACTAAATTTACCATACTGACAGATTGATTGTCCTTAGTGCAGACATTAAAAACACATAAAACTAGCAGTAGGCCAGATATTAAAGAAACAATCAGTCTAACAACCCAGCTCAAGAATAAAGCATGCCAAGTCACCATTGCATGGGTACCAGCACACAGAGGTTAATAGGCAATGAAAAAGCTGACATAGCAGCCAAAAAGGGAGCTAGATGTGATGTTTTAGTAATGTAGGACTCGGAAAAACTGAAAGGACTAGCATAATTAAACGACATATAATTAAAATGTGGAAACTTCAATGGCAAGGGAGCACTAAAGGCAGAGATGCCCACAACAACCTTAAAGAGCCCAGCCTCAACACACAGGTACGGGACAAACTGAAAATCCCAGCTAACAAACTACTATGGAGAGCTAGGTTAAGGTGGCATCCAGAGAAATTTACATCTCCACTATGTCTAGACTGCTTTCAAGATAATACAATAGAGCAATATATAATAAACTGCACTAAATATAAATTGGAGAGGAAACCCATTGAGGAGTATTTTCTAAAACGCAAACAACAGATTACTGCAAACAAATGTTTAAAGGTAGATAACAATAAAGACATCCAAAAACTGGTTAAACAGTTCCTTATTAAAACAAACCCAAACTAAAAAGACCAGATTAGGGATCTACTCAGTACAACAGAAGGAACTGATCAGATAGTAACTCCAGACACCCTAGCGTCAGAGCGGTAGTGTAAGTATGATGAGTGCATAGATGTGAACATGGATACATACACAAGGATGAGTGCGTGTAGTATGAGTGCATTTATGTATAGGATGGATACATAAGACACGGTGTATGTAGGTGGATGGTAAGGGATCACGTGTGGACAGGACAGTGGAAATATAGCTGTGCGAAAGGTAAAGATGAACGAGTACATGGATATAGAAATGTATTACTGTACGCATGTATATGTGGGTATGAGTGTGCATGTGTGTATATATATGAGAGCGTGTATATTTATATATTTGTGAGTGTATGAATGACAGTGCAATCAAAGAAACCATAAACTGTGTTGCTGTATGTCTGTTCATTAATGAGAACAAATGGAATGAAGGGTGTAAGCAGCAAGAACGTCATCGCACACCATCCACCAAAACATGATACGTCAGTACCGGACAGGTCACATACCAGTAACGGGACATAACTTAAAAGTGACACGACCAGACGAAATTACAGACAAAGCGACACAAAACGCATAAGACATGGAAGAGTGAATATCACTACGTATGGATGTACTCGTTTTTTATGAATGTAAGTACAGGCATTGGTAGACGCATATGAAAGAGTTTGCGTGTGTACGTAATGTCACTTAGGTATACATACACGGATAAGTATGACAGGACGTGCAAATATGTAGTGTTGTCTGCGTGTATGAGTACTCGAGTGCATGTACGCATACACCTAGTTGGGTGCGTCCATATACTCCAGGGATTCATACACAAAACCATCCCATTCCACAGTATAACCACCAATACCACCCCATCACTGGGATGATAGCAAAGGTTGGTAACGTGATATACATAGTCCCGGCAAAAGGCCACGCTAGAATCCAGCAAGACGGCAACGACGAGAAATGACTGAATGGCCTCCTGCCCCCTTTTCCCTCACCTTTCCCTAACTCTTTCGGATGCACTATGAGTTTAACCCCCCCCCCCCCCCAACCCACTCCCACAGAGAGCACTTGAGTTCGTTACCCAACATGCCACAGCAATTCTCATCGCCGAACATTTGGATCTCAAAGCGTGAGCTGGATGCTCCGGTTATATGGTATTTACATACACCGGAGCTTAGCTGTCAACACAACCCGATCACATAATAACAAATGACGACTGGACCCGCTTAAGGCTCCACATAAACTCTCTCACACATATCCATTACATGACTAACCCGTTCATATTACAGGAAGGCAACTATAAGACCACTATGGTCACACAATAAATGGTGGTCCAAAAGACGTTGTGTATGGAAGCTCGCTCTCCTTCGAGATACGCCTAGCCAGATCAAAGGGAGACAGAACAAGCAGGAAACACCAAGAAAGAAGAAGGAAGATATGCAGCAGTGACAACAGGACGAGCGGTTTGATTCGGGTAAAAGCATCAAGCCCAGAAATGGCACAAACACTAGTATTCGGTCACGAAAGTGGCGCAAATAACCCAGACCACAAATATAGGCGGAGACTGCTAGCAGCCTAGGCTAGCTAGCAGCAGTCTGAACGTGGTCGAGCTTTTCTCAAAAGGACTTGGACTTGGACTTAAAGGGGTGCCAGGTGCAGTAGTTTATTTGGTTTGTTGTGCCAAGTGCAGTAGCTTAAAGGATCAGTTTGCCAAGTACAATGGCTTAAATGGTTTGTTGTGCCAAGTTCAGTAGCTTTAAGGATCAGTTTGCCAAGTACAATGGCTTAAATGGTTTGTTGTGCCAAGTTCAGTAGCTTAAAGGATCAATTTGCCAAGTACAATGGCTTAAATGGTTTGTTGTGCCAAGTTCAGTAGCTTAAAGGATCAGTTTGCCAAGTACAATGGCTTAGATCGTTTGTTGTGCCAAGCGCAGTAGCTTAAAGGATTAGTTTGCCAAGTACAATGGCTTAAATGGTTTGTTGCGCCAAGTGCAATTACTTAAATTTGTTGTTGCGCAAAGTTTAATGGCTTCAAGGGGTCACTACACCAATTTTTTTTTATATTCACAGAGTAAGAGCAGTTATTTTATAATGGTCATTTGTAGGGATACATGTTATTATGTTTTTATACTTTAAGTGTCAAAAAATTAAAGTTGTCATGGCAATAGCCGTCATCTTGTAAAAAAAACAATATGTACTTAGAATCCTAACGTTTAAAAATCAAACATACATATTCAACAATAAATGATGGATTCATGACCTGTATTCATATTTAGAGGTACAGGTCTAGTTTTATGTACTTTAAATATGTTTTTAAACATTTCATTTTAAATTTTAAAATGTAGGTTTATTTAAAAAGTCAAAAAAGTCTAGCATCATAAGGAAATAATCAAATTTAAATAAATAAGAAACTAATTAAAATTCTTTTTGAATAGACCAGTCCCTATGATATTGTTTATGGAGTATACATACTCAGTTTCGTGTTTATGCTCCAATAATAATTGAGATTTTAGGATTTCACACACACAACAAACATAAATATTTAGATTTGAGAAAACTGACTTTTAAACCTTTTTTTTTTAATCTTAAAAAGGTGCATTGGGTGGTGTCGTTAATATTAACTTTTCAATGCTAAATTGTTTACAAATGACATAAGATTTTTGTGTGTGATTTATTCTACAAATGCCGAAGTTTACAAAAACGAACACATTGAAAAAGTGATATTTTTGTCATACATTGTAAGAAATGCCGTGCAGTGCCGTTTGCTGTGCAAAGTTTACTGGATTTAATTGTTTGTTGCGCCAGGTTAAATTACTTCAATAGTTAGTTGTGCCACGTTCTATGGCTTCAGTAGTTTGTTGCGCGATCTTCAATGACTCAAAGGGTTTGTAGTGCCAAATCTAATTTCTTCAGCGGATTGATAGGCTAAGTATAATGGCTTAAATGGTGTTGTGTGCCAAGTTCAATAACCTTAATCGCTTTTTATGCAAATTTCACTAGTTTACATGGTTTGTTGTGCCAAGTTCACTGGCTTAAATGGTTTGCTGTGCCAAGTTCATTGGCCTAAATGGTTTGCTGTGCCAAGTTCACTGGCCTAAATGGTTTACTGTGCCAACTTTACTGACTTACATGGTTTGCTGTGCCAAGTTCACCAGCCTAAATGGTTTGCTGTGCCAACTTTACTGACTTACACGATTTGCTGTGCCAACTTTACTGGCTTACATGGTTTGCTGTGCCAAGTTCACTGGTCTAAATGGTTTGCTATGCCAACTTTACTGGCTTACATGGTTTGCTGTGCCAACTTTACTGGCTTACTTGGTTTGCTGTGCCAACTTTACTGGCTTACATGGTTTGCTGTGCCAACTTTACTGATTTACATGGTTTGATGTGCCAACTTTACTGGCTTACATGGTTGGTTGTGCCAACTTTACTGGCTTACATGGTTTGCTGCGCCAACTTTACTGACTTACATGGTTTGCTGTGCCAACTTTACTGGCTTACATGGTTTGCTGTGCCAAGTTCACTGACTTACATGGTTTGTTGTGCCAACTTTACTGACTTACATGGTTTGGTGTGCCAACTTTACTAGCTTACATGGTTTGCTGTGCCAGGTTCACTGATTTGCA
Organism: Candidula unifasciata; assembly: GCA_905116865.2. Classification (NCBI taxonomy): domain Eukaryota; kingdom Metazoa; phylum Mollusca; class Gastropoda; order Stylommatophora; family Geomitridae; genus Candidula; species Candidula unifasciata. The sequence goes on along the minus strand of CAJHNH020002592.1, from coordinate 14,702 downwards.
TGGTTTGCTGCGCCAAGTTCACTGACTTACATGGTTTGCTGTGCCAACTTTATTGACTTACATGGTTTGCTGTGCCAAGTTCACTGACTTACATGGTTTGCTGTGCCAACTTTACTGGCATACATGGTTTGCTGTGCCAAGTTCACTGACTTACATGGTTTGCTGTGCCAACTTTACTGACTTACATGGTTTGCTGTGCCAACTTTACTGGCTTACATGGTTTGCTGTGCCAACTTTACTGGCTTACATGGTTTGCTGTGCCAAATTTACTGGCTTACATGGTTTGCTGTGCCAACTTTACTGACTTACATGGTTTGTTGTGCCAATTTTACTGGCTTACATGGTTTGCTGTGCCAACTTTACTGGCTTACATGGTTTGCTGTACTAACTTTACTGACTTACATGGTTTGCTGTACTAACTTTACTGACTTACATGGTTTGCAGTGCCAAGTTCACTGACTTACATGGTTTGCTGTGCCAACTTTACTGACTTAAATTGTTTGCTGTGCCAACTTTACTGACTTACATGGTTTGCTGTGCCAACTTTACTGGCTTACATGGTTTGCTGTGCCAACTTTACTTTCTTACATGGTTTGCTGTGCCAACTTTACTGACTTACATGGTTTGCTGTGCCAACTTTACTGGCTTACATGGTTTGCTGTGCCAACTTTACTGGCTTACATGGTTTGCTGTGCCAAATTTACTGGCTTACATGGTTTGCTGTGCCAACTTTACTGACTTACATGGTTTGTTGTGCCAATTTTACTGGCTTACATGGTTTGCTGTGCCAACTTTACTGGCTTACATGGTTTGCTGTACTAACTTTACTGACTTACATGGTTTGCTGTACTAACTTTACTGACTTACATGGTTTGTTGTGCCAACTTTACTGGCTTACATGGTTTGCAGTGCCAAGTTCACTGACTTACATGGTTTGCTGTGCCAACTTTACTGACTTAAATTGTTTGCTGTGCCAACTTTACTGACTTACATGGTTTGCTGTGCCAACTTTACTGGCTTACATGGTTTGCTGTGCCAACTTTACTTTCTTACATGTTTTGCTGTGCCAAGTTCACTGACTTACATGGTTTGCTGGGCCAACTTTACTGGCTTACATGGTTTGCTGTGTTAAGTTCACTGACTTACATGGTTTGCTGTGCCAACTTTTCTGGCTTACATGGTTTGCTGTGCCAACTTTGCTGGCATTCTTGGTTTGCTGTGCTAACATTACTGGCTTACATGGTTTGCACTGACTGCGTTAGCGCAGTCGATAGGAGATTCGCTTTCAAATCCAGCTGCGGCTCGCTGCAGCCCACGGTCGATGTTCGAAACCGGGCGGTTACTGGGGTTGACACAGCCTCTAGTTAATTTGTACTAAATTCAACACTGGGGTAAATGGAGGAACGTCGCTTTAGCTACGGAGTTGCGTGCGGACGGCGACACAGGTGGACAGTTTCCTATCACCTGTCCGTACTGGTGGCAGAGCACTTATGGTTTATAACCGTGTGCAATGACGCTGGTTCAAATCTCCCGACTTTACCTTTAACATGATTTGCTGACTTACGTGTTTTGTTGTGCTATGTTCAATGACTTAAATGGTATATTGTATCAACAGTTGTGTCTTATTGTCCCTGTCTTCTATCCCTGAGATCTCGCACTCATGTACGTTTGTGTTGGTTGTCTATCTCCTCCTGTTGTCAAGTACACATACTATTTTCACATTTCGGAACTATTCAACATCAAAAACTGTTTTCAGTACATTTTGGCAAAGTAAAATACTCACAATGTTTAAACTGTCAATGGTGGTCCAAAGGAGGTTATGTGGAAAAGCTCGCTCTTCTACGAGATACGCCTGGTCAAATCAGAGAGAGATGACACCAAGAGGAAACACCAAATAAGAAAAGGAAAGAAACGCACAGCTAACAACAGGGCGGAGGACGAGCGGTCTGACTCGGAAAGAAACATCGAGCCCAGCAATGGCGCAATACTAGAATTTAGTCACGAAAATGACTCAAACAACCTAGACCACAAATATAGACGGAGACTTCTAGCAGCCTCGGCTAGCTAGCAGCAGTCTGAAAGTGGTCGACCTTTTAATGTTTTTCTCAAAAGGACTAGGAGTAGTACATATAAGGTTTGGTCCTAATAAGATTCGAGACTGTCCTCTGAGCGTTCCTGGTATGGTGACAAAACAATTAGGGCCAATGAGTAAGTACCTCCTCACTATAGCACAACAGGCGAAAATATCGGGAGTCAACGTACTGCCCGTGCCGCAATTCCCCCCCCCCCCCTCTCCATCTCTCTCTCTCTCTCTCTCTTTCTCAAAGTTAACATGTAAATTTCGAGTTGTATATACATGATGTTTGCACGCATTATTTCACTATTTATATTCTTATATAAACATAACATGCATTGCTGATAACATTCAGTTGTGGCCCGAACGGTGAATGCCTGAAAGAGCCGAATGTGAGACAGGTCTGCATGCCCAATTAGTAACCCTTAGAAAATAATGTTTTTCTTTGGTTGGTTCGTTCTAGGTCTGCATTTTCGTCTGTCTGTCTGTTTGTCTGTGTGTCTGTCTTTCTGTCTCTCATTTTCTCTCTATCTCTATTCCTCCCCCCCCCCCCCCAACTCTCTCTTTCTCTCACTCTCCGCTTCCTGTGTTTATTTACCACAGAGTAAATAAGTATAAACATATTGAAAAGAAAAAGCAAACATTCTGCAGAAGCGGGTGGTGGGAAGAGAAGCGCTCTGGGGGCCCTCGGATTTCATATATACCACACAGGGAGCTCCGTGGCATCTAGGCATGGTGTTCGCCTCTAGTGTTGCAGGTTCCTGGTTCAATTTTCGGTAAGGGATGCGATGTTTCACGTGGACTTGGACATCTAGTAATTCTCCTTGGTCTCTGGTTAGTGAGATCGGACATCCGTATGCATTGTTGCCCAACAGCGCTGCCCGGGCTAAATTTGAAGTTAAAAATCTACTCACAGTATTTTAGGATCCTCGCCAGTACTACCGAGCCTGTGCACTGTGCTAAGCTTCTTCGGACTCAGACTTGAATTATAAAAAGAAGGGAGAACTTATTGGTTACTACCACCTATTTCTGATTGTATTTTCATTATAATCCGTTGAGAGGTTTCGTTACAAAATCTTTGTTCAATTTTATTAATTTACTAAGGCCTGTTGTTTCTTTAGGAGTGCAATAAACATACAATTACATGAGCCATTTGGAATATCTCCGGTGTCATTTATTGTGTTCAATAACCCGGTAGCGTGGTCTACTCCACATTCTTCTAATGCATTGATCATTTCACTTATGATGTTGTCTAAACCTGGAGTCTTTCCACCTCACATATGGTTCAGAGCATTCTGAACTTCCATCTTTAAAACTGGTGGTACTTTTGTGTTTTCAAAATCAACCGTTCTTCGCGAAAACCGGTGTAACTATATTTTATATACTCTGCGCATGCATCTCATTTCTCATATCTGGTCACTAGGATGTTACCTTATTTGGTTTCCAGGCAACCCACCGATAGGGGCGATCTTCTATTTGTGAGTTCATTACTGTGTGTGTGTGTGTGTGTGTGCACTAGTTTGAGTGTTGTGTTATTTTTCAATTTCCCGCAGTTTTCCTGTGGCCACACTTTAATACTTCTTTACAAATTGTTTTAATTGTTCTATTAAATTCTCTATACTTTCCATGGTTATTCTTGTTGCTTCTTTTTTCTTCAATAAGTCTTAAAATATTTTTAGTTATTTATTTTCTTCTGCCAATCAACTTCTGCTGTGGGATGGATGCTACTGCCGCTTGACTGTAATATTGTTGATGTTGTTAGTAGTTAGACATTCAGCGCGCTGGTGTCATCGCTGTCAATGTGTTAAATACACAATTATTGACAAGAAACCAGTTTAATCATATGTTACTTTGTGTGTGGTTCCAATAGCAGTATTGTCTAGTCGCTGTCCACTGTTCTCACTCGTCGTGTTAGGATCGATCGTCAATACAGTTAAATCAAAGGCACACTGAATTGAATTGATGTTACCTTGCATTCCATGCGGTTTGTTTTCATACAAAGGACTTGCATCTCCAACACAGCGGCACACATCTTCTCAGTCGTTCAGGATGTCAGGTAAAGCTAGCTTCAGCTTAGCTATTCGTCTTTAGGTTTCAGGACCTTCTTCATGCTGATAGCAGTGGCAATCATTCGTCTAGCAGTGGCAATCATTCGTCTAGCAGTGGCAATCATTCGTCTAGCAGTGGCAATCATTCGTCTAGCAGTGGCAATCATTCGTCTAGCAGTGGCAATCATTCGTCTAGCAGTGGCAATCATTCGTCTAGCAGTGGCAATCATTCGTCTAGCAGTGGCAATCATTCGTCTAGCAGTGGCAATCATTCGTCTAGCAGTAGCAATCATTCGTCTAGCAGTGGCAATCATTCGTCTAGCAGTGGCAATCATTCGTCTAGCAGTGGCAATCATTTGTCTAGCAGTGGTAATCATTCTCTTATTCTACAACTTTTGGATTGCAATTGTTTTTTCAAACAGGGGATTAGAGCGTGTACCTTTCATGGGTTTCCCGATTGACTAGCCGGTGACCTTAACTCTTCCTATTGGGAAAGCTTTTATGATTCCTTGAAATTCCCTATCATTGCACCTCTCCCCCACTCCCCCCACCCCCCCCCCCCCATATATTTAAAGAAAAACGTGTACTTTTATTTCCATTTGGTTGTAGTTTAAAGGTTAGGGATACTTTTAATGTTATATTATGAGTATTACACGTCATTCAATTTTTTGTTACAAGTTTTTGCTTAAACTAGGTTGACCATGAGTTCCACCTATAAAATCACCAATTGTTGTACCCAGTGAACACCATATAGCTTGATGAGATCAAAACGATAACACACTCCTAATTAAGTTACGGAATACCCATATAGGCTCTGCAAATTTCCCATCCCATCCTCAGTTGGGCTCAAGACAAAACACCATTTTGAGCAGAAGTTCATAACAGCTATGGAACGGTAATGTAAACCTGCAAAGTGAACCTGCAAAGCCCCATCTTCACTAAATGTACTCACTAGGCAACTCGCACTGGTGTCCGTCTCAACTGGACCTTCATGTTTTCATGACCAAAGATTTGTGACCCAAATACTATGGTTTTAGTGGTCTCATTCACTCATCATTCTTTATAAAGTGTTAGCTTCCCTTCAAAATTAAAGTATTCATAACGACTATTGTGATAAATTATTACACACTCATTGTGAAAAAAAATCTTAACATAATCATAATGCAATAATTTTTTTTTTTTTAATAAAACTCTCTGTCACTAATGTCTTCATTCTGGTTCGTCCTGTTAGTTACACATGGTGTGAAACAATTAAAAACAAATCCGACATCACATTCATTCAATTACTCAATACATTCAATTAATGTATTCAACATTTACATTAATTCATTATGTAATGTGGTATGCCATTTCGATGTTCAATTTTCTAGTGCAGCATTTAAACAAATAAATATAACCAGGAAACTTCAATCTACTTTTTGTTAGGTAACTTGCTTGAGTCTTACAGTATCAAGTTTACAGCATTTCCAAGTCCTACAAGAAAGTGTTGCGTGGATCGGTGGGAGTCGGCTTCTCACTAGGCATATTGGGAAAACCGGCAGGAGCTAGCTGATCGTTTCCAAGAAGATCTCTCAGATCACACTTCTGCCCGTCTTTTGATACAACATGCAACAAGCAGACGCATTGTATCCCTATATTTCATGCTCATGTTGTAGTAGAAGAAGATGTTGATGCTGGAGTTCAGCGTTTCGAAGACAAAAACAAATGACCACATCACGTAAAATGTATTGACATAAGCTCCAAACATTCCAAATTCTACTTCATACGAGGCAACCATGGAAACAATCACACCTGGCGTGTAGCAGACAATCAAAACTAGGGATATCATAACGACCATTGTTATCGCTTTGTTATCCCGGTTAGAGATGGTTTTAGCCTTATTTTGGCCTGATGTTGCATGCATTCTCCATTTTGTTTTCCGGTGAAGCTGAAACACAAGAATGAGTGTGAAAGTTACAACAGCAACAAATGAAGCAGAGCCTAGAGTTGAGTACAGAAAGAAAACTAGACCATCTATTGAGTCATGCTGTCTAGTGTAACACAAACCCAAGAGAGTTCTGTTTCTGATTTCATAGAATTTCCAGCAATGGTAGGAAGTGGCGTACTCGGGAACAAAGGTCATAGTTACAACAATATGGATGGCAATTATAATCAGTGTAGTTCTGGCTGGAGTGAAGATCTGTTTTATCTTCAAAGGTAGAGCTATACACAGACACCTTTCTGCTGTAATGAACACGGTGATCCAGCCTGTGATCCTGGCAAAACAGATGTGAGGCATCCCTGCAATTAGATACAATATTTCTGCAGGCCATATTTTGATATCGGAGAACACAAATTCAGAGTCCATTCCAATGGCGAACCAAAGGACAAACACAAGATTACACACATCGGAAATGGCAAGTGCAAAGAAAGTAATATTCACGGTACTGCTAAAGCCTTGTTTGTAGAATACAAGAATATTAATTATATTTGTCACTATACCAAATAAAGCAATGGCTCCAGAAATAATCTCATAATTCACAAGTTCATATGTGTTCCTGTCCGCGCTACTAAATAAATCTACATGATTCTTTCTTACGTCAAATATTTCTGAACTAAAATGAGTACATGCGCCCACTTCTGTTTCCAAACGTTGTGCCATGTTCCGTTTAAAGCCACTCTAGAAGGAATACAATGTACAGCAGACAGGAGCGATGCGGATCTGACTTTACAGTCTGCTGGTCACAAAGTAACGACACAAGATTTAACCTCTTCAATAAATGTTATGAATGGTTTCAGCCAAAAAAGTAGCACTTATTCCAGTGAGCCGTGGGATTTTTGTTTGTTTGTTTGGTGAATTATTTCCTTGTTACGTCTCAGGCATCTAAAATAACAACAAATTAAACAAATACTCAGACCTGTGATTACGCTAGTTGATGTCACAATTATTTGATGGACTAGGAATGGTGTTTTTTTTTCTACTTTTTTTTTCTTTTTTATTTTACACTTGTGAGACAGTCTAGAAAACGACAACTGTGCAATTCTTCAATGATTTATCTCTTCTCCATGTTCTTTTTGTAATTTCACCTAATTACTTCTCCGTTTTCTTCTTTCTATTAGTTTTTCTCTTCACATTTTTTTTCGGGAGGGGGGGGGGGGGGGGGGGGGGGGGGGGGGGGGGGGGGGGGGGGGTGGGGGGGGGGGGGGGGGGGGGGGGGGGGGGGGGGGGGGGGGGGGGGGGTCTTCTTTAGCTCTCCTTTTTCCTGGCACAAATTTCCAGATGAGAAGGACACATTCCTCTAAATCCGCTGAGATGTGATGGGTGGACTTCAATAACAGATACACCGTTGTGTGTCTCAGTAGCCTATCTTGTGTGTTTGGTTACGGTTTGGTTACGGTTTGGTTACGGTTAATGTACTATTTCAGTTACTCTTCTTCCAGGCAGAGTACACTGATCTAACATGTCGGTATTAATGTAATTATTATTTCCATGGTAATAGTTATATCAAAGAAGAAGATAACTCTACGTTGAAGGAAAAAGACTTAACCAAGTCCATAAATTCAAATGTCTAAGAACAATAACATCATCAGGTGGAAAACGTGTGACAGAGATTGAAAGCAGAATAGGTCAAGCAAAAGATATCCTATGCAATAAATCGCTATGATTTAATGTCAGAAAGAGAGTGCTAAACTGTTAAATAGAACCTGTTGTGTTGTATGGCAGCGAATCTTGGAATATCAGTGAACAAATTAGGAAACATTTGGAAGCAACAGAGATGTGGTTTCTGAGACGAATGTTACGAATGCTTTGGACTGCCAAAGTAACTGACAACGAATGCTTTGAAGAAGCTCATGAAAGTAGATATCTATATACAACTATAAGAAAGAGACAAACACTGTTCTTTGGCAAAAGAATGAGAAGAGAGACATTGCAGAAGATCGTGACAACTGGAAGATCAGTTGAAAAAGGGGTAGAGGCAGACCGAGAGAGATGATGCTGGATGGGCTGAAACGATGTCATGGAGGGATATCATCAAGAGAGCTGTTCCAGGCAATTTAGGGATAGAGATCTGTGGAGACGCATGAGCGCTTAAGCCAGTTGGCAGGACACATGCTGATGATGATAAATATTTCCATTACGATGTGCTTATCTGTCAATGTACATGATTTATCCTTCAATTCAAACTCCGGTTCTCAACTGAAAATGTATGCCATGAAAGGATAGAACATATCTTATTGCAGTGTATCCGGAATGGCAAAATAGTTATAAACATGCTTCTTTGCAGTGTGGGGTCTATATGTATCATTAGGTTTATTACATGCCGAAATGATGTGCTCCACAAGACCTTCTGTGAGCAGCAGACAAACTTAACGGACAATCAACTCTAAGGGATACTAAAACAACGTTGTGTAACAAATGGGAGGGTGTAATACAGTTTTGTTCCAGAATCAAACTCCGATTGGCTGGATTTAAAATTTAAACAGTGTCGTCCTTGTCCACCCTCATTATTCACGTGTTCACACCCGTCTCGAAATTCCCTGGCCTAGTCCCTAACATGTTTGTCACTCATCCCTGTCGTAATCCCTCACATGTTTGTCACTCATCCCTGCCGTAATCCCTCACATGTTTGTCACTTATCCCTGCCGTTATCCCTCACATGTTTGTCAATCATTCCTGTCGTAATCCCTCACATGTTTGTCACTTATCCCTGCCGTAATCCCTCACATGTTTGTCACTCATCCCTGTCGTAATCCCTCACATGTTTGTCACTCATCCCTGCCGTAATCCCTCACATGTTTGTCACTTATCCCTGCCGTTATCCCTCACATGTTTGTCAATCATTCCTGTCGTAATCCCTCACATGTTTGTCACTTATCCCTGCCGTAATCCCTCACATGTTTGTCACTTATCCCTGCCGTAATCCCTCACATGTTTGTCACTCATCCTTGCCGTAATCCCTCACATGTTTGTCACTTATCCCTGCCGTAATCCCTCACATGTTTGACACTCATTCCTGCCGTAATCCCTCACATGTTTGTCACTTATCCTTGCCGTAATCCCTCACATGTTTGTCACTCATCCTTGCCGTAATCCCTCACATGTTTTTTACTTATCCCTGTCGTAATCCCTCACATGTTTGTCACTCATCCCTACCTTAATCCCTCACATGTTTGTTATTTATTCCTACCCTAATCCCTCACATGTTTGTTATTTATCTCTACCCTAATCACTCAAGTGTTTGTCACTCATCCCTACCCTAATCCCTCACATGTTTGTCACACATCCCTACCATAATCCCTCACGTGTTTGTCACTCCTCCCCAACCTAATCCCTCACATGTTTGTCACTCATCCCTACCCTATTCCCTCACATGTTTGTCATTCATCCCTGCACTAATCCCTCACATGTTTGTCACTCCTCCCTGCACTAATCCCTTACATGTTTGTCACTCATCCCGTTATCACCGCGGCATCCGTGACTTAGGCGTTGCGAGTCCGACTCGTAATTCCAATATACCATGATCAAAATCCACTGCTGGCTGCGTGGATGTTTATTATGGTATGGGGCGTCGCAGGTCGACCCAGCCTAAAATGGGTACCAAGATGTATGTCCTGGGGAAGTAAAGACGGCCGGCGTAATGCTGACCACATTACCCACCTAGTGCAGATTGATCTGTAACAATATAGATGCTCTTCCCGTATGCCCGATGCGCCTACAGGCGTGAAAAGGGATCTTTACTCCACTTTTACTTATTTGTTAACCACTGACCGAAGAATGAGTTTGAAATCACCCGCCTATAATAGTATGAGCTATAAAGAAATAGTGATATGAGAGATACAACAATGAATCCAAAGATTAGACAGGATAAATGAATAGTTCTAGAAAAAATGGAAAACAATTATTTTTAAGAATATAAGAAATTTAAATGTGCACAGACATTTCAGTAAGAGGTTGAAGAGGACGCCCCCGCCCCCCGACCCCCCCCCCCCCCCCCCCCCCCCCCCCCCCAAAAAATGTACTATTTATAAATCAAGAGCGCTGAAGGCATTACTGCATGATTACAGAAAACGTAGTTAGGCGGAATGAATCGCCCCTGCTTTCATCGGTATCTTCTTAGCTTCTGCAGGTTTGACTACAGCTCAACTTCCATGTTCTCCTCACAGGATGGGCCACGTGTTTCCCCGAGGTTCATCTACAGATATATTTTGAGAAGTGTTACATAAATTTGAATTATGGATAGACAGAAGTAAGGGTGGTATCAAAAAAACGAATTATTCCTAAATGTCTAATAACAGTCGATGGTGTTATTTTGGGACAAGTACAGAAATTTAAGTATTTAGGCACATGGATAACATCAGATGGAAGATGCGTAACTGAGATAAGAAACAGAATTGGATAGGAAAAGCTGCATTTGATAAAATCAATAACATCTTTTGCAACAAATATATTCACATTAAGAGTTAGAGAAATAATTCTTGTTTGCTATATACAACCAGTTATAACATATTGCTGTAAATCCTGGACAGTCGGTAGGCAGACCAAACATTTTCTTGAGGCCTCAGAGATGTGGTTTTACAGAAGAATGCTTAGAATACCTTGGACAGCCAAAAAGAGCAACCAAGAGGTTTTGAAAAGGGCGGGAGCCCGAAGACAACTTATCACAGACATCAGAAGGAGACAGTCATAATTTTTCTGTCATGTTATGGGAAGAGGGAAAATAGAACATGTTGTGATAACTATAAAGATCTGTGGAAAGAGGGATAGAGGAAGACAACGAGAGAAGATGCTTGACAGTCTTGTTGCATGGCATGGAGGTGTATCGGCACTCCAACTGATACATGCTGCAGAAGATCGCAGATTGTGGAGAGGCATAATAGCCCAAGCTAGCCGGCAAGGTACCTAAGATAATAATGATATTTCGAGAACATCTATAAATAGCGCTAAATAGATATGTAATATGTTTGCTGTTTTATCGTTTTTTTCAAGTGGCCCAATCATAAGTGTCGACTACAACCGCATCCCTACTTCCCCCCAGTGTATGCCACGTATTACCTTCTCTTTCCGGCTTTCCCCAGCTGTCGAAACGTTTTCATGCACATTGCGAATCATAATATGCTAGCACACGCAAGAGCGCTACACACACACACTAAAATCAGTTTCTGGTCTTTTTATAAATGACTGTTTTGGATCCCCCATACATCCGGTTACATTCCTATTATTGACGCAGGTTTCTTTCTAATGTTGTTGCGCTAAAAAACTAAAAAAAACTTTTCCTTTCTGAATTTTCTTGTTGCTGTAATGGCTGCTTCTTTATGTTTAATTTTTTCCTTCTTTCTTCCACTGAAATGTTATCGCTTTGAAACAAATCGGATGAACCATGTTCGTGTTAAACATGTGTAAAATGTGTGTCTTTGTGAGTATATATATATATATATATATATATATATATATATATATATATATATATATATATATATATATATATATATGTATACGTATATATGGATAGTGTTTTTTCTAAAGCAAAATTACCATAAGGAGAATTAAACACTCTATTCTGCAAACATAACAGCACCAACAAAACTTTAGACAACATTATATTACACTAACAAAAAAGTATATACCGCGAACTCTATTCTGTCTGGCTGGAAGAAAAACAACGGTAACATGTTATTACCGTTTAACATAGTGCTTGTTATAGAGAAAATTAAAATACAGTGCACTAAAACTGTCGAGTGTTGGGAAAGGAAATTATCTGGGAGCGTAACACTGTTTAATAATAGTCATGGTGAGAAATACAACAATTAAATGTGTGCTTGTCTGTGTCTAAGTCACTAGTCTGTGGCGTTTTGTGTCAGGTTGTGCCGGTGTGTGCGTGTGTGTGTGTGTCTGTGCCCGTGTGTACATGTACGTGTCTGTCCCCGTGTGTGCGTCTGTGCTCGTTTGTCTGTGTCAGAGAGTGGACTCACTCACACAGTTGATTAGCTTTTGTTTTCTCCTTTGCACTAACAATAACCGCTATCGAGAAAATATTTCTCAGGCACCATCTTGACTCAGTAGCATTAACACTGATATTTAAATGTGTATAATTCAGAATACTGGGTTTTCAAAAGACTGTAATTATTGCTTATACAACTAAGCGTGCACAATCAGTGAGGTCAATAACTTGTACTTTCAAACCCTAACGTGGTCTAATCAATTGTTAGGATTTTACACTGCTTACATTTAATCCTGAGCAGAAGAAGGGATGGGCAGAACACTTCCAGAGACCTTCAATAAACCTAGTCAACGACAAGCAATGCAATATGGACGAGGAGGTAAACATGACATTACAGCGAATACATCTTAGACAAATACCAGACATGGATATCATGCAAGTAATCAATCCATGAGTGATCTCTAAGGAAGCAGGATATAGCATGCTATACAATAGACGTCACGGCACACTGGGCATTTCCATGCTTGCTCAGTCCTCAGATACAGCAGCCACTCCAATGTACTTTAAATAAGTGTTTCCATGTTGGGGAAGTTATAATGTCTGCTACCTCAGCATCAAAAGCAAAACTTACGTTCTTCAGTGTGCTTTACTAGCAATCGCGTTAGTTAGTATCAGACATTTGTCAGGCAGCAGATGATGATATTGCCGCAGTGTAGCGCAAAGCAGCAATTAATGATGATAATACTGAAGGGTAGCTCAAGGCAGCAGCTGACGATAATATTAATGCAGGGATGCTCAACGTAGGAATTGATTATGATATTATTGCAAGGATGCCCAAGGCAAAAATTGATGATGATATTATTGCACAGATGCCTAAGGCTGGAATTGATGATGATATTACTGCAGGAATGCCCAAGGCAGGAATTGATGATGATATTACTGCAGGAATGCCCAAGGCAGGAATTGATGATGATATTACTGCAGGAATGCCCAGGACAGGAATTGATGATGATATTACTGCAGGAATGCCCAGGACAGGACTTGATGATGATATTACTGCAGGAATGCCCAGGACAGGAATTGATGATGATATTACTGCAGGAATGCCCAGGACAGGAATTGATGATGATATTACTGCAGGAATGCCTAAGACAGGAATTGACGATGATATTACTGCAGGAATGCCCAGGACAGGAATTGATGATGATATTACTGCAGGAGTGCCTAAGACAGGAATTGACGATGATATTACTGCAGGAATGCCCAGGACAGGAATTGATGATGATATTACTGCAGGAGTGCCTAAGACAGGAATTGACGATGATATTACTGCAGGAATGCCTAAGGCAGGAATTGATGATGATATTACTGCAGGAATGCCCAGGGCAGGATGTCACATATCACTCCTGTCACGTGCCTGATTTAAGGATTTCTCCTTAAGAACCAACAGCACTCAGAAATAATTTTGTTGAGTCGTTTGGCTCGTATTGGTCTAAGGGATGCCCCATGGCCAATATACGCTCAACTTATTTCTGGAGTAGGGCAACTCAAGTTTTGGCACTACAAAATATATCCGTATATGAATACATATTGCTAGGCACACTTGGCTGGACACCCCCACTACTATTAAAAGAAAGCCCCCAGGTTATGATAGTTTATTATCATAACCATGTTAAAACATATAATATTTATGATTCATACACACACCAATGCTAAACACTTAGAAAGGTGATATATAGACACTTAAGACAGCCATGAAAATGAATGCATGTAATCAAATCAACATATATATATATATATATATATATATATAATATATATATATATATATATATACATATATATATATATATATATATATATAATAGTAAAGTAGATGCCAGATCTCAGGGGATGGATCCCAGAATACAATGACCAGAATCAACAGAAAACCAAACAGTCAGAGAGTCCTCGAGGTAGCACATATTTTCATCCTCGGAATCAATGGGAGCTGTGGGGAATATAGCAAGACATGGAATTAAACTGGCACTTATCCTCTTCCTATCGTTGATGCTTCCCTCAGCTCCTGATGACTCAGAATTAGTCATCATCAAGAGGGTATCATCTTGACAGGAAAGACAGAATAAGCATCAGTCACCATCGAACATCAGCCTACTCCACCTCTGCTCCTCTGTTTCATTCCTCAGAGTGCACTCTCAAGACCAGGAGACAATGTCTTCTATCATTCATCTGTCTGTTTAGTGCAAGAGATGGAAAGTCAGATATATAGTGGAGATAGATAGACACTCTTACACATATATCAATCTCTATCCCCCTCCCATCAGCACACAGACACCAATTTTTACCGTCAGTACCTCTAGTCCCTACGACTCTCAAGCCAGTTCCACACAACCATTGATCTGGGTCAAACACACTCACGCAACGCTGGCTGCCCAAGTTCTGACCTAAATTCTCTGTCCCCATTCGTATTCACAAACTTCTGTTGTTAGTTTAAATGGTACACACTTGTAAGGTCATTATTTTCACTAGTATATGTGGGTTATTTAGGGCATAGGCTATTTAGTCTGTACAGAAGAAGGTCTATGTTCGAATCCGCTTCTCTGGAGATTATGAACGGTCGAACTATGTGTGATCCCATAGCCGATTCTGATCTCTCTACAG
>CAJHNH020002591.1:202841-248643 GCA_905116865.2 Candidula unifasciata | reverse complement strand
TGTTTTGTTTATTATTTCCCTTAGAAAATTAGTTATAATTTTTTATCTCCCTTTTAATTGTAAATTTGTTATCCATATATATCCTTATCCGTGCGCCAGACATATTAGTGCTAAATCCTCGTTTCCAGACACACACAAAACTTAGGATAGGATTTTAGGACGGCATATGAAATTATGTAGTTGCGTGAAAAGTAATACTTTATTTTGATTTATTTGATTTAGTATGACTTTGGCACGGGCACTGAGTGACAGACAACAGCTATGAAAAGGTCCTTGAGAAAAAATCTCAAAATTATACGACCTAGCAATAGGTGTTTCGTCCTTTTTAGGACGAAATTTGTTGTTATTTGAAGCCGCACCCTGGTTTTTTGCCAGGGGCCGCAATATAGGCAGGCCATAAATATGGCCAATTGTCTGAACGCGGTTTCTGGGACCTCTCCACGGCGATCCTCATCCACATGGTGGCACTTTGTGTCATCGGGTGTTTATCGCTTGTGAGATGTCTGTGGTGTTGCTTACCAGCACAGCACATGAGGATGACATTAAACTCGACAATCTATACTTCTGCAATTTGTTAAAATTAATAACTAATACACGATGAATGCGGGATTAAATAACAAACGGGATTGATCAGCATAAATATCCAATATTTAAATAGGAAAATAAAAGGATTAAGGAGGAGAGAATACCCAAAAGAATCCCTAATGCGAACGTCGATGAGAGGCCATAGCTGATTGACTGGGTTCCATTCCTGATATTGAACTAATTGTATCGGATAGAACGGAATGGAGGGTATAGACTGCGATTCCTGTGTGACAAATAATGGCCTAACAGGATAATGACGGATAATCGTTGAATTGAAGTGGCGGAGGGGGATGACTACTACATATAGGACCCGCCACCGTTCATCGACATGACTATCCCAAGACATTACCACCCACACAGAAGTAGAAAAGAAACCATTTTTTAAATAAACAAATTAATATCATAAAGGTTGAACAGGATATCTCTGATATAATTATTACAATTATATATATATATATATATATATATATATATATATATATATATATATATATATATATATATATATATATATATATTTGGCATGTAAACCTTAAAAATCTGGCGAGAGTACACTCGATACCGCGCCAAATGCCAGAGGCTG
Source organism: Candidula unifasciata (assembly GCA_905116865.2). Taxonomy (NCBI): domain Eukaryota; kingdom Metazoa; phylum Mollusca; class Gastropoda; order Stylommatophora; family Geomitridae; genus Candidula; species Candidula unifasciata. The sequence goes on along the minus strand of CAJHNH020002591.1, from coordinate 247,475 downwards.
TTATATCTGTAATCGTGAAGTTTTTATTGTAATCGACTAAAAATGCCCATCATTCATTCATTCAGTAGCATGTCCCTCGCGGAACCTCGCTGCCATAACAACCCTCCGGAAAACCTTCCTATCATGAGCAAGATGTCCTGCGTCTGATACACCCATCTGGAGATCATCTGCCACATCCTGCACCCATCTTCTCCTTGGCCTTCCTCTTCCTCTCTTCCCAGGCATATACCCCTCCATTATTGTTCTCTCTAGACCTCCATGACGTTTCAAGTGACCAAAATATTTCAATTTTCTTTGTTTTATTGTCTTTACTAGCCAACCCTCTTCAATATTCAGCTCTTGAAGTATGGATGCATTTGTTCTTTTCTTTACCCAAGATATTCTTAGAACCTGTCTGTAACATTTATATTCAAATGCATTTATGCGCTGTTCCGCTTGTTTAGTAAGTGTCCAGGTCTCACAGGCGTATGTTGCAATGGGAAAGATGCATGCTCTTAAAAATCTGACCTTTGTAATTCTATCTGTACAATTCCATAATTTATTCAGTTGTTTTAGTCTTTGAAGAGCAATTGATAGTCGCCGTTTAATTTCTTTCATTGTGTCACCATTGTTGGTAACCAGTGACCCTAGATATTCGAAATTTTCCACCACTTCCAATCTTTCCTCATTAACATATATTTCTTTCTCCATGGCAGTTTTGTTTGTATGCATTATCTTTGTTTTTGCTGTGTTAAGAAATAAGTTATGATTTTCACTATTTAAAAAATGCCCATCGGTATAACTATATGTCCTTCCACCCTTAAAGAGATTGGAACCTTACTGCGTAATATTCCCATAGAAATGGGTCACTGTAGCCAGTCTTAGGGGTGGAGACGGAACATATATTTTTATCTTGTAAACATTCAATTTAAATGTAAAATAAAAATGTTAGCTTCCCTGTTCTTCGTCATCGTGGTCTTCTTCTTCTTCTTCTTCTTCTTCTTCTTCTTCTTCTTCTTCTTCTTCTTCTTCTTCTTCTTCTTCTTCTTCTTCTTCTTCCTTAGCCCATAAAAGAAAGTTTGGTACACCATGATGTGGTCTACAGCAGGGATGCGATATCTGCCCGATATCTGCCCCTTTCTTTAGGCATATAATGCAACAAGAAAGCTTAAACTCTTTCAGACCAAGCAGTTGTCACTTAAATCCTATATTCCCCAGAGAATTAGACTTAAAAGAAATGAACACTTATGTTTGTAGCAATTCAACAGAGACACTATGGATAATAGGTGATTAAACTAATATTTCAGACACAGCGGGTTAATAAAATGTATGTCTATGATAAATAACAATAAAAATGCATATTATCTTCAGTATGAACTAGAGACGTCTAGGTGAGTTTGGAAGGGTTAATTTGTCATCTTTAATGCATGCTTGGCGGTGGGTCGCCAATCTCTCCCCCCCCCCCCCCACACACACACACATACCCAACGGTGTCCAAAAACCCATATAGGAAGACTTCCCAATAAAATACCTTTATAATGAATGTTTTCACTAGCATACAACACAACCGGACAATGATGCAATGACATAAAAGAGTACAGAAAATAATTTTTTGATGAAGCCTGTCACAGTCTCTATCCATGCTTAACAACACAGGCTAAGCGACGTTCTGCAAAGAACCTGCTACACGATGATGATGATGATATATTGGCAGCAAACAGCAGCTATAAGAATAAACAGCTGGTTAGGTACATTTCAAAGCATAAAGAGGGTCGTACGACAAGGATGTGTACTGTCACCTGATTTATTTTCACTATACAGTGAATATATTATAAGATTTTTAATTGATATGCCCGGAATTGTGGTTGGTGGGTACAAATAAACAATTAACGTTAGGCTAATGACACAGTTTTGATAGCAACAAGTCGGAAAGAACTGAAGGAAATGACAGACAATGTGGTGGTAGAAAGTGGAAGAATGGGCCCCAGTTTGAATTATGAGAAGACAGAAGCAATGGTGGTATCAAAGAAAAGAATTATTCTAAATGTGTAATAAAAATCAATGGTGTTATTTTGGGACAAGTACAGAAATTTAAGTGTCTGGGCACATGGATACATCAGATAGAAGATGCATTACTGAGATAAGAAACAGAATATGACAGGCAAAGACTGCATTTTATAAAATGAATAATATTTTATGCAATATATCTTTGTTATTGTGGGTTAGAAAAAGACTTATTGCTTGCTATATACATCCACTTTTAACATATGGCTGTGAGTCCTGGACAATCGGTAGGCAGGCCAAACAATTTCTTGAGGCTTCAGAGATGTGGTTTTACAGAAGAATGCTTAAAATACATTAGGCAGCCAAAAAGAGCAACCAAGAGGTTTTCTAATAGAGGCGGGAGCCCGAAGACAACTTATCACAGACATCAGAAGGAGACAGTCATCATTTTTCGACCATGGTATGAGGAGAGGGAAAATGGAACATGTGACCACTGAAAAAATCTGTTGAAAGAGGGATAAAGGAAGACAACGAGAGAAGATTATTGGCAGTCTTGTGGCATGGTATGGAGATGTGTTTTGCACACGAACGGATATATGATGCTGCAGGAGATCGCAGATTGTAGAGAGGCATGATCACCCACGCCAGTCAGCAAGGCACCTGATGATGATGAGTACAACCAATGCGAAGAAATGTTGGGGTTGGTTGTGCAAAATCCTGTGGTATGCCCAATTAACTCAACGTCAGGTATCTACAACTTTTAGTAAAAGGGTGCCGCTACTAATCACAATGCGTCTATTTCAGTAGTGCTGAATAAAATACATCTAAAAGGTGGTTGTTCATACAGACAGGAAGAACACACTCTGATTAGCTGTCATAATATATCCAGGAGCGCACATGCTTGTATCATCATCATAATCAGTGTGTGGATCTGATTCTCCATTGCATAATTATTCGAAATATGAATTAGTAAAAATTCGAATTGATCGAATCTCGTATTCTGTGTCATGCAGTATCGTAATCGCGTCGATAATTCTACGGCATGTCAGTCGCCTCAAACTTGAAGACAAGCGAAGGTAAATAACGTACATATTTCACGATTAATTGAATAATTCAGCAGTTTGAACCTGGTCTTTTCCCCCTAAGTGCGAAAAGCAGGAATCATCTTTTTGAACGGCACAGCGCACGAAGTAAACTGTTGTAACAAACAACGCAGGCAACGTTCGGTTCTGTGACAACAGAGAGAAGACATCCATTCCCTCATCTGACGCTTGGCCCCAGTCTCCACTGCCTCTTCTCGCCAAGCCGAATTACACTAAATTATCCATTCAACCACCAAATTAGCGAGCAGTCAGTTAGGCTTGCTGTGAAATATGTACCCCCCCCCCCCTTTTTTTTCCAGTTTTCATGAACACTAATACAATTTGTTAAAAATTATGAAAATCAATTTTAAAATATTATTTTAAATAAAGATTACGATTACATTTACAGTATACATATAGACCTTCAGTGTGCCTGTCAGACGGGACCACAAAACATGAGCACATTTTTACAGGCCTGCCTACTCTACCTACTACTAGAAAAGAAACCTGGCCTCAAGCAAAGTGGGGTGGGGAACCATGAAGGATCTGCAGCTGACATGCGAGTTCATAGAGAGAGGGTGTCCGTCTGACCTGAGCATATGAAACCAAACGCAAAGAGGAAGAAAAAGAAAAGGAAAAATATGTTATATCTGATGAGTGTGTTAGTTTGCGTGCATGGAAACAGTTGCATGTTGGTCATTGTTCTGTTACTCATTCAGTCCCTGTTACTCATTCAGTCCCTGGTGGATGATATAAACTAATCGGCTCTACTTCGAACGGCACCATAAAATGGCGGCCATAATATGATGCCACATTCTGGCCATAAAATATCCAAAAATATCCAAACGGTGTTCAGGCATATCTAAAATATGGACTTTCTGCCAGCGTATCCCCGTGCCGCTACGTGCAGCGCGGATGGGGAGCTAAACTAGGTGCCTGGGACTCACGAGTAAAGTAATTGGAGGAAGTTGCAGGAGATGCGGTAGCTGCTGCTCGTGAGTCCCAGCCATCTAGTTTAGTCCCCATCTGTGCCGCGCGTAGCGGCGCGGGGGATACAGTCAGCGGTGAGGCACACTCGCAGAAGCAGGTCCACAAGTAACATATCGCTGAGACCCTGTTAGAGCATTTGTTTCGTTATATGGGGCCAGCATATTTTTAATAGAACTGAGCCCCATTGGGATATTTTTGGATATTTTATGGCCAGAATGTGGCCAATTTAGCTCTCTTTAGAACAACATCATATTTTGGCCGCCATTTTATGGTGCCGTTCGAAGTAGAGCCAACTAATCTCATTGAACAAAAGACTTAATATAAGTCATCCCCTGGTCAGATGCAATTTTTTTTTTTAATTTTGAGCCCCCTTCCGGCTTTTGCCGGAGGCCCTGAATATAGCCGGGGCATAAATATGGCCTAACGTCTGAAAGGGGTTTCTGGAACCATACCACGGGTGATCCTCATTCGCATGGTGGCAGTTTGTGTCACCAGGAGTTTATCGCTTGTGTGATATCCTAGTTGGGTACAACTACCAACCAACCAACATAAGACTTGAACATGTAATTCTAAACTAGTCTTTGTTTTCCCACTGGGCATTTACATTGCTGTTTCAGACTACATAAACTCACATATAATGATAATGTGAATTAAATATCACTTATGAGCTAAACAGCTCTATGCCAATGTCTTCATGCTGAAGAAGCTTCAGTTCATGTCTTGCTAGACTGTTCTTTCATGAGGAGTTGCAAATCAACATGTGGCAACAGCCAGTGGACCTGAGAACTAAGCTTTGACTGTGAAACCCAAGAGACCTCAACATCTTGAGAATGACATCACAGTTTATGGTCCACATTGGTTTAAATGAATGTCCAGAGAACATAGAAGAAGAAGATATTCTAAGATGTATTGCTTTAATTAATGACTTAACTAAAAGAGATGTAATACCAGCATGATACAGAATGACTTAGGAGCCGCGTTAGTGCAGTCGATAGGAGACTCGCTTTCAAATCTAGCAGCGACTCGCTGCAGCCCACGGCCGGTGTTGAAAACCGGGCGGTTCCCGGAGTTCACCTAGCCTCTAGGTAATGGGTACCAGAGTTAACACTCTGGGGAAAATGGAGGAAAGTCACTGTAGCTACAGAGTGTTTTATCAACTGTCTGTACTGGTGGCAGAGCACTTATGGTTTATAACCGTGTGCAATGATGCTGGTTCACTGGGCTTTCTTTTTTAGAATGACTTAAAGCAGCAGCTGGGACAAAGTGGTTTTAAAATATTAGTACAGTGCTGGACAACAAAGGGCTCAAAATACATCAGCAAAACCTAGCAAATGTAGGGTGTGTTGCTGTTGGTTTAGGTTTGAGGTTTAAACAACGGATCAACATCATGGCACATGGGTAGTAATCCATAAGTGCTCCGTTTTACTTCTAAGTCAAGTCTGAGTCTGAAGAATCTCAGTGCATGAACTCCGTAGCACTAGTGGGGAGCCTGAAATACTTTCAGTAGATTTTTAGCTCCAAATAATACTGCTGGTACTGAATAAGAGGGTAACAATTATGACAAGATGAAAGTAAACATAAGGCAAATTAAAATTTCAATTTTTAAAAGACTGGCCTTTCTTTGTTCAAAGGTTGACAAGAAAGTTATGTGATAAACCTTATTTAAAGGATGCTGCTGAAAGTAATACAGAAGAAACAACACACAAAAAAACTATATAATTTTCTAACATCTATTGAAAATCATATGAAATGGTTAGGGGCATCAAAGATCTAAATCAGCGGTTCTCAACCCGCGGGTCACGACCTTTTTGTAGGTTGCCAATGACCTTTGGAAAACACACATTCACTGAAGTTATCAAGTAGCAACCCCCATCCTCTCCCATAAACAAAATTAAAGATGTATATGTCATTGAGAGAAAATAATCAAGAAACATGGCCTCCTTGTACTTAGCGTTAAGCACAAGTGTGTAAAGTGGCGACCGTAGCTTAGGCATTGCATGTCCGACTCGTAATTCCAGCACATCACGATCAAAACCCACTTCTGGCTGCATGGATTTTCATCATGGTATGGGGCGTCGCAGGTCGACCGAGCCTAAAATTGGTACCAGGATGGCTGTCCTGCGGAAGTAAAGATGGCCGGCGTATTGCTGACCACATTACCCACCTAGTGCAGATGGTCTGTAAAAATATGGGTGCTCTTCCAGTATGCCCGATGCTCCTATAGGCGTGAAAAGGGATCTTTACTTTTTTTTAAACGTGTGTAAATTGTCTCAGAACCTGATTAGCTTCTGTATACTGAATGCAAGAGAATAATGACCCCCGCACCCCACCTCTATCACCTCCGATAACAAAAATTAAGGATGCATATACTATTTAGAGTAATCAAGAAACATGTGAGCTTTCTTGTACTTAGCGTTGAGCACATTCATTTTCTTGTTTTCACAGGTAAATTCTGAAACATTGTAAAGTCACTCTTGTAAAGTATGGCAGACAGCGATGATGAGTTTGAACAAAAGAAAGGGCGAGACAAGTTTAGGAGAGAGAGAAATGATTATGATCGTCGTACGGATGACAGGCGCAGAGACACTTGGGAGGACAGGTAAGTGGATGCACAAATGAACATCAGTTCTTCCCCTTCAGCTTCTTCTTTTTTTCCCTGCTGCTCCTCCTTTATCTATTCTCTTTTTATGTCATCTTTCTCTGTCTTACTACCCATCCTGCTGTAGTTTCTACTGCTGCTTTTCGTGTCATCTTCATTCTTTCTTCCTTCTCCTCTTCCTTCTCTTCTTACACTTCTCTGCATGTATCATCTGCATCTCCTCATTCCCATCCTCGTCCTTGTCTTTCTTCTGCTACCTTTACTTCTTTTCATGCAACATTTTCATTTCTGCCGCCTCTACCTCATTTCCCCCATATTTCTTATTTTACTTCTTCATCTTCTTCAACTGCTACTTCATCTTCTCTTCTGCATTGTATTTATCGCCTATATCTGTGTTTTATTTTTCTGCTTCTTCTTTCTGCACCTACTTCTCTAGTTTCAGGACAAAATTGTTGTGTCTATAGTTGTCAGGCCTGCAAGTGCTCATCAAGCCTACTGTGTGCATAGTCATTTCATGATGCTCGCAACAGATCACTTATATACAGAAGAAATGTCCTTTTTAAGTTGATATAATTAAAATAAAAACTAGAATTACACCCCCCCCCCCCCCCCCCCCCCCCCCCCCCCCCCACTCACACACACAAAATAAAATTAAAAAAAAACTCTTTGCTGCTGGCAGCTATAAACCTCTTTTAAACTATAGTGAAAAAATGTAATATGCAATGGTACGGACATGTAATAAGATCTAACGGCCTCTCAGAAACAATACTGCAGGTCTCATTAGAGGGAAAGAGGAGAAGAGGCAGACCAAGGAAGACCTGGATACAGAACTTGACTGACTGGAAAGGCATGTAACCGTGAAGTCAATTGCAGCTGACCATATCAGAGAGTTTGTCTTATGGGGCGATGATGGTAATGGGTTTAAACACTTTATTTTGATTGGATGGTGGGGGGGGGGGGGGAGGGGAGGAACTTTACTGTCGGATAACAAGAATATCATGAAAGTTTAATAATTGAGAGTTTGCTGAAATCAGATGTGTTTGACCCACATATCACAGCCTAGCTATCAACCACAACACAGCATGTTAACTGCACTTTTCAGGATGTTCCTGAAGAAATCAACTGGCATGACTAGAAGAAGAATATATGATTTGCTAAATAAGGTATCTAAATACATAGGCTATGGAAAGTTGACACAATATAAACTAGCATGAATCGAAGAAGAATATCAAAGAATTTGTGAAGTGAATAATTCCTGGCACATATGTAGCCTGAATACAAATTGCCATGGACACCCGTTTTAGATATTACTTGAATAATTTTAATAGATTTATTATTTTGTCAATTTCAGGAGGCCATCCGCAAGAGGAGGACAGTAAGCATTTGTTGTTGTCCATCTTCAGTTTGCTTACAATTGTAACATACTGTTGTCCTTCTTCAGTTTGCTTTCAGCTGTAACATACTGTTGTCCATCTTCAGTTTGCTTACAAATGTAACATACTGTTGTCCGTCTTCAGTTTGCTTACAGCTGTAACATACTGTTGTCCGTCTTCAGTTTGATTACAACTGTAACATACTGTTGTCCATCTTCAGTTTGCTTACAGCTGTAACATACTGTTGTCCATCTTCAGTTTGCTTACAGCTGTAACATACTGTTGTCCATCTCTAGTTTGCTTACAACTGTAACATACTGTTAAAGCATTCAGATGTGTTCTTACAAGGCACTGGTGCCAGTTCAATCTCCAGCTAATTCAAGACTATTTTTCCAACCAATATGGCTATTGGACCAACCCAGCCTCATTAAATATGGAAATCAGATGACATCAGGACCATCAAGGAAAGCATGTGGTAGTAGCATGGTAACTTATGTTGCATGACAATGTCTAATGAGGGTAGTTAGCATTCCTTTGGATTTTTTTCCCACTGTCTAGAGGTGTGTTGGAAAAGGAACAAGCATACAGATTAGCTGGTGCTGCACCATGGGGTAGTGATGGGTGCATGACAAGCTAGATGTAGTCAAAGCCCTTGGGAACAAGTGAACAATACAAAAGTGCAAATAGATCATTACAGTGTGGAGAGAAGGGTGTGGCAGGGAGTGACCAGGGGATCTTGAGAAATTCTACACTCAGAGGAAAGAGAAGATGGATATATAATCATACTGCTACTGGTACCATCGGAATTAGAATTATTCACTGGTTGCTGAAGATAAGGATGAAGTGGATATCGGAATGTTCTGAGTGCTATGTCTCTAACTTAGCTTAACCAGTGAGGGTTGATATGAGACAAACAGCCTGATCTCCCCTAACTGATGAGCTACAAGATCCAAGATCCAATCAATCATGAACAAGTCTACAGTGGTTTTGGTGTGAATTGGTTGAGGGCCTATGCTCCATTTGGAGATGAAACGGGAGTGGAAGAAGATACTAAGTTCATTATTCAAATATTTTTGTTGTTGTGCTTAATAGAATGTTTAACCTCATTGGCACAAATTCCTAGGGACAAAAAAAAAACCCATTAATTAAGAGCTCGTTAAAAAAATATTTATGCTTAACAGGGCACTGAAATTTTAGTGTAGCAATATAGTATTAACCATTTACAGTACATGTATTATGCCATCTTAGAAAACACTACTTCTAAATAACTTTAAAAAGTACTCAGGAATAATTTTCTTGGACGTGAATGAAAGTGCAAAGTAATTTCACAGCCGGCTCTCTTCCATTAAACCTAGCAGTCAGTTTGGATGTTGCATCAAAATGTTCTAGGAAAGATCTAAACCTGAACAAAAAATTATATCAGCAAGCTTCACAATATAACATGAACAAAATGTAAGTGTTGTGGCTATGGAGCCTTTATCAGCACATACACAAATTAGATAATACTACACAAATGCACATTATCACTTATCTTCGTTTCTCGAAGCAGCCAGGTCGGTGTCTGGCGAACAGACTCAGGGACATGTGGGAAGGGAAAAATAAATATCCCGGGGAAGGCCAGGGGTTGGAACTCGAGAATTAGATGAAACTGTGTAGGCAGTTGTATATAAAGCGATTTTTCCAGAGACTTGCGAAGTCTGTCGCTGGAGTGGCTGTCACCTCCATGTCATGGACACCTTGGTGGTCCTGGAAATTGAAGTGCAACGGTACTGGTTTTAGGGCACCATTCTGCACATCCAAAAGATGCTGTCTGAACCTGTCAGCCAGTCGTAAACCGGTTTCACCCATGTATTTGACGCCACATCTCTTGCAGCTGATGGCGTAAGTGACGTTACGGCTCGTGCAATAGAAGCTTCACGTATGTGGAAGGTGGAATTTGGGAAATTCAAATCATAATTTTCTTAAGTGTCCGGTGCGGTTAATACTTCCTGGCAGGTTTTGCAGAATAATACTGTCCTCACTTTCTTCTGACATTTCTTTTACATCACACACAACTGCTTATACATCAGATTCCACTGGGGGGGGGGGGGGGAGGGGATAGGCGGTTACTACAAAGTGGTCAAGCCATTTGCCTCACGCTGTAAAAGTTATGAGTTTATTTTGAGGACACATTCAGTTTGCGAGTGCAGTTTTTACAGAGATTTCGGATGGTTGATAAAGCATCATAGTTCTTGCTTGATGTAACACTTCAGCAGGTGGCTGTCCGTTCTGAGGGGAGAGGTTGAGCCATATAGGCTAACACCCAATGTGAAATAATCTTTTTGACCTAAATTGGCTATAGAAGTTTTATTCAGGTGAGAATGTCTTTAATGTCATCAGTCCAGCTTCTTCTCCCTGTGCGACCTTTTACTTTAATTAACATACAGTATATTTAAGTATCGTGCTTATGATGGTAGTAGTTTTGGCTAGATTCTAACGAGCTGTGCTATATAATGTGTTGTGTTTCAGACGCGGGTGGCGTGGTAACACGTGAGTATAACCACTTACAAATTCTGTGTTCTGGCTTTATTATTGATTCAATTATGTTAGTGTCATGGACTCAGGAATATGTATGTGACTGCAGGGCATATATAGGTTGGATGCCTACCTGCCACCTTGAAGGTTTTGGGTTCGCATCATCATCCAGCTGGATTTGACATTGGCTGTCGGGTTGACCAGCCTCAAATGGGTACCATGTAATGTCCTGGAAAGTAAAGGCAGCCATGTGATATCGACCGCATTACCACAGAGGGCCAGCTGGTTTATGGAAATATGAGGCTAGCATCATGCACCCCAGTCACCACTAGCATAAAAAGGGTTCTTAACTTTTTACTCACCAGATGCGTGATAGTCCAAGTGCAGGAAAACCACCCTTTAATGCATAAAAATATGAAAAATTAGAATATTAGAAACATCAGTATTTCCAAAGATCTTGGATATTGTTTGAAAAATATTTTGACAAAAATAGCCGCTTTTAGAATTGACAGCCAAATGGGAATTGTTAATAAATTTAAAAAATATATTAGATAATATTGTGTGCTAATAGAAAAATCTGTTCAGTTGTTATAATCAAAACTGGAATACATTGTGATATCACAGAGGTTCAGAAAGAAAAGAGGGAGGGTAACGTCACAAGAGAAAATGTTTCTATCTGGCCTCTTGGTATGGAAGGACAGCTGTATCCAAAGTTATATTGGCGTACCTGTAACAGAGAGCTTTAGACAGACATCATGTTCATTGTCAAATGACATGGACTTTGAGAAGAATGCATTTTTATTTGTAAGCACACTTCTCATCATAGTCCTTTACATCGTGTGTCAATAGGCTGTCGGTTGCTGTTGACTGATCACTTTCCTCCACCTTTGTCAGTCAAATGCAGTTGACTTAACCCACTGAGTACCACACCCATTTACCCTTGCACTTTCCAGATACCACATATTTCAATGTCTACTAAAAATGTCATGGCTTCACAACTATTTAACACAAACTCATAATATTTTGTATTTTTGCATCAAATTGAATGGATAACACACTTCAGGAATAAAAACTGCATAATCTTGTTTTACATCATCATCATGTGGCTGTAGATTGGTGCAAAAAGGGCAACTGAAAAATCTTCTGAAACCAAATAAGTAATTTGTTTAGTTTTGTTTTGCTGAAGTGATCCTAGATGTGAGCTCTACCTAAGTGTTAAATAAAATTCTGCAAATTCTGTGACAGTTTGCCATTTTGCACCAAGAACTTCTTTAAAATATGACTGAATTATCAAACTAAGAAAGCCACAGAAATGTTCTTTCCCAAAAACTTGCATCATGTGAATGGCACCTTGGTACATATCAGGGGTTGCACTGTGAAACGTTTTCACTAAACTGTAAGCCACAGAGCCGTAATATACACAGTCTACACTAACAGAGGCATCTAACAAAGCACATACCTGAAACACATAGCTGAAACAGTTTACACAAATTAAAGTGACCTAACACACCTACCTCTAGCAGCTACACCACTGATGTGAGCTTATGTTTTCTCCCAGTTTCAACCATGTTTTTGATAGCACTTCGTAAGAATTATCAAAGTCACAGTCATCAAACTTCAGAAATATCTTCACCTTCACTTTCCAATTTAAAACAATCAAGACAATATTCCACTGCATCATAAATATTCTCAAACTGTTTCACCATCCGACCCTAATGATCAACAATCCATTATGAAAACATGCGCCTGATGCATATTCGACATGGAAAGCTCAACTTAAAAAAAATGTGTGGAAAATTTTCTTTAAGTGCTACCTAACTGTGCCCCCTTAAATGAACATAAAGAAATAATGGACTAACGGCTTGAACTACATTTATTGCAAAAGTTGCAATTTTAACATGGCGGCATAAGCGTCCACACATCGCATAGAGTGCGTTTATGGTAGCCAGGCATAAATGTCTGCAGATCTCATACAATGCGATCGTAGTAGTCAATGGGTTCATGTTTGAGGCCTGTCCATTTAGTCAAGTTCTGTATCCAGGTCTTTCTTGGTCTTCATCTTCTCTTCCCCTCTACCGAACCCTGACGTATGATTTTGGAGAAGCCAGTAGATCTTATTACGTGTCCATACCATTTGCATTTCCTTCCCTTGACCTTTTTCAGAACAGGTTAATTGTTGCCAGTATGCTGAGTGATGATACAGCAAATTTTGTAATTTGGGATGTTGTTTCTGTATGTTATACTAAGAATCTTTTTAAAAATATCTCATTTCCTAAGCTTGTATATGTAAGACATTACATAGAACAAATTCACTTCATAAGATCTTTGTCTGCATGTTCACCTTCTGTAAACTAAGGCAGTAAGTCCTGGCTGTACGTGTTTCTGGACTTTTGCTTTGTTCCAGGACTTAGCAAAAGTTGTGTTTGAATGTTTCAATATTTAATGTTCCAGCGGTGGAGTGAGACGAGATGCCTGGGGTAATACTGGCAGGGGTAATAATATGAGAGACCGCCGGGACACTTACTCTCGGGGCTATGACGATAGACGGCGGTATGATGATCGACGGCGGGAGCATAATTTCAGCCCAGGAAGTTATGATTCTTATCCAGCCAAGCGCATGAGACGAGATTGGTAAGACTATTTACAATTATTTTTAAGGATTATATTTGTGAAATAATGGATGCAGTAAAGCACACCAGATCAATTTTTAAACTTATGGCACCAGTACTGTGCAACAAACGTAATTGTAGGTATTTAAAAAAGAGCTTCTTAGTACGATCTTGTTACCTTCTTTTTGCTATTTTTGGAGCTGCAATGGTGTAACGGCTCAACACTTATCTGTCGGCCTGACGGTGTTGGGTTGTAATTCCCACCAGGTCAGATTTTCAAAATTGACCTTGCCTTCCAACTCAGGCCCAACATTTTCTTGTTATTATATGGATAATACAGGTTTTTAATTTTGTTTAATTAACATTATCTCTGTTTAATTACATAGATGATGCAGTCTTTCTGTGTCTTTAGTTAACATTATTTTGTGTTATTATAGGGGTGATACAGACATTTTTTAAAGGATTATTAGATTGATATTGCAGGCTTTCCTTGTTATTAATTTAAATTATCTCTAAGTTATTACATTGGATTAAGTGAAGACAGGCATTTAGAAACCAGTTGCAGGGCAAAGAAAGAAGATATGCCAGTCAACTGCTACTGGGTACAGTGAGCATGGAGACACTGAGATGGCTGCTGCATCGCAGCACGAATAGGTTGGACAGATGGGCTAGGATGTCAATACAAACACAAGTAACAAGTATTACATGAATGATGCAAGCTTTGGAAGTATTTTAATAAACATTATCTCGATTGTGTTACAGGGATGATACAGGCTTTCCAGGCATGTATGAGAATCCCTTTCAGGTTAGCAATGGACCTCCTGGGGCAGACAGGCCCGACTGGAGCCATCGAGCCCTGGAAGCAGGTGGTGCATCATCTGATGGTTTCGGATATCCAGAACGAAGCAACAATAGGTTTGTTACAGCAAGAGTATGTTTGATTCATTTTTTTAGTTTCATCTCACCATGACAATCGCAGCAGTAAGTGTTAACGTCCTTTTCCAGGTTGATGGTGCAACCAGGAATTACTAAAACCAGTAGATCCTCTTATTTGCCATAAACGTTTTTTTTTTTGTGTGTGTGTGGTAATTTATAAATGCTAGAACCACACAAAAGGTTGCATTCGAAGGTTGAGGTTTTTTGTAAATGATACCCCAGACTACTTAGATTTGGGTTGCTGACTACCAAATGGGAAGAACTGCTCTTTGTAACATATCGTGGTCAACTGATGTAAGAATGAGAGTTCATAAGAGCAATATTGAGCTAGTTCTTTTGTGTGGAAGTGGATAATAAATAGTCACCAGTTGGTGAAAAATCACTTGAAAACTACAAAAGTGTGGTTTTATAGAAGATGATGAAAACACCATGTCAGGTAAACATAATGAAGAGAAATTCATTCATAGAGAGCACTGAAGGCCTGATTTAGGAGAAAACTCCTCATTCTTTGGGCACATCATGAGAAAGGGAAAGCTCTGGTACATTGTAAGAACAGAAAAATATGGTTAGAGGAGAGGTAGAAGTGATCGAGAGAAGAGAGGAAGTTGAACAGAAAGCTGTGAGAGCCCTGGTTACTGACACCACATGGTATGGTCTATAAAAAAAAAGTACCTTAGTGATGTTCTGTGGTTACTTTGGAATGGCTGTTTGAAAGTAGAGTGTAATTATAGAGAAGGTTATTGTTGTTTCAAAATGTACAGTGTGTGCACAGTAACTTTAAATAGGAAGTGGCTGCTGTCAAGCTGATATTAAGAATGTTTAAAAAAAAAAAAAGGAGCTTTGTCACACTATTGGTGCCTGAAGCATATGGTGCTGGACCAGTATTTGTACAGAGTACAGACTAATTGCCAGATGGTTGAGGAGAGGGAAGGGCATTTTCACACCGGCTACCTTTACTTCCAAGACCGGTTGTGGTACCTATTTTAGGCAGAGTCAAGGTAGAAGCCCCAGATTGATTTTTAAAAAATTTCAAAATGTGTCTCTATGTGTATGGTAAGAATTACCGAAGACTGAAACAAAGAAATAGTTTGAAAGCTTATAGTGACATTTAAAAAAAAGACAGCAATTGAGATGCAGTCAGTATTCTTTAATGCAATCTAGACTTGTAGATACATTTTGTTTCACCATGTGGCATTGCAGCAGGACTAGGGCTCCAATAGGCTGAGACCTCTTTATATCTCTCTGCGGTCATTCCAGGAACAGGCTCCCACCGTGGAGCAGGGCCAACATAGATAGGATCGTTTCCTTCACAGTCAGAGTGCATCTGCCTGAGAGGCAAGGAACCAACAGTTTGCTCATAATTAAGCCAGATCTGTGAAACTGATGTGCACACAACACTCAACTCCTGGAACAAGACAAAAAAGTCCTGAAGTGCACAAACAACCAGGACTTTCTGCCGGAGTTTACAGTTGGTAAAGTGAAGAAGTTTAGTTTCTCTTTGCTGCTGTTTTCTTAATTGATAAAAGCAATTTAGTTAAAAGATTAGCCTGTTGTCTATGTATTTTTCTGCTAGTTACTTTCTAGTGTTAATCATTCCTTCACTTAGATGGCTGTTGAGTATTTATATAGTTTAAGAAGCTATTCATTAAGACCACACCTGCAACTGTTCTTTGACTGTCTTCAGTGATCCTGGATACCCAACCCAGCCTGCCATGATGACATTCAAACAGTTTCTGAACAAACAGGATGATACGATCACCCAGGAAGATGCCATCAAGCTGTATGCCGACTACAAGCTGCAGTTTACAAGACAGCAAATCAATGAGTTTTTCCTGGCTCATAAGGAAGAAGAATGGTGAGGGTTGTGTGTGAGCTATGAGTGCAACTCAGTGCCTGCAATCATATTTCCTGAAGATAGTCTATTTTGTAAGCATGGTGTAATTTTGTATTGTTGAAACATACTTCAGAATTACTAAAAATGTTAAAAAATAAACAAATCATCACACAGTATGGAACGAATGATGAGAATGAGAATGACCATAACTCCTGAAACAAGACCAAAGTTCTGACTTGGACAGATGACCAGGACTTTCTGCCAGAGTTTACAGACCCTGAAGGTGAAGAAGAAGAATAGCTCGCTTAACAACAACAACAAAATGCTACATTTCGTGGTACCTATTTTAGCCTGGGAGTTTAGATCAGATTTTAAAAATCCCTACTTTAATGAGGATTAGTAAGCATAAGCACCTCGCCTGTAGACAAAAGTGCCAGCCAGTGCACTTCCTCACCTCCCATTCTCAAAGAAGAGTGATGAACAGTAACAACAAAATCCAGTGCTCATGTAATACACCCTAAGAGTATTTTGAAAATGTTAATAAATTTATATAGTCTTTAAAGTAAATGTAGAAGACATAATAACTACACTGGGAACGCTCAGTACAAGTATCTGGGGATGGCTGCTGTATCAGAAGACTGAGCATACATGGGAATGCCCAGTGTGCAGTGATATAGATTGTAATAAGATATTAGTATTTCTCCCCCTGTGTTGGTTCTGGGCACCAGTCAGGAAAGGGAAAGAAATAGACCCACTGCCTCCCTAACAAGCATGCCATCAAAGGCTACTAATTAAGGCTGTGCTCAAATCTGATGTGCTGGGCCTCAGCTGTAAACCATAACACATTGCGCCAACTGCCCTTGTAAGAGCAAACGCAGAAGTAGAATATTATTTCTAAGAAAATGTTTCTGGTTCCCATTTTAGACTGGGCTGGCCTGACTACATTAAAAAAACTGCCTGCATTACAACCGACTAAAATTACAAAATAGTTGCTAATTTCCAATGCATTTCAAAAGGTGAAAAATATTTTGTGTAACAAGTCTCTCTCATTAATAAACAAAGGAAGAGAAGCTTGGAGGACATGGAGATGTGGTTTCTGAGATATGTGCTGCAGGTACTGTGGACAGTCGGTACAACAACTGCTTGGAAATGGCTACTGAAATTAGAAAATTATAAGAAAGAGGGATTCAGTCTTATTTGGTCATGTGATGACAAGAGAGGCATTGGTGAACATTGTGATGACTGGAAATATCAATGGGAGATGAAGCAGACCAAGAGAGATAAATCACACTTGATGGCATGGAGGAATATCATCAGTTGAACTGGTTCAAAATACTGAGATCTGTGGAGACACATGAGTGCCTTTGCTGCTTGGCAGGGCACATGATGATGAAAATACTGATTGGCATTCGTGTAGGCAGAAGCAGGAAGCAAAGAAACGAGAACTCCAAACAACATAAAAAGGGAAAGCTATAGTTACTACTTAGCGAGTCTGAAACCATATATGTTGGTTCAAGTGTATGACAGACCATGCTAATAATAGTCAAGGTACACGTGCTGTCATTATCTGTAAGTGATGGATTCCCAGAGTGGTACATGTTGTTTTCAGTTTTTATGTTGTCTTCCTATCTCTCCTTCTTTCTTCTACATCTGTGAGTGCCAGTAAATAGCTTTTACTTTGTTTATCATGCTAGTAGTAACATGTGTGAATGTTCACTAGCTCGTTATAATCTATATCTTTTGCTCAACAGCAGAAAAGAGGATTGGTTCGCACCTCGTGTTCTAGAAATCCGCTCCTACTCTAGCAATAGGGCACATTGCGCACAATGCAATGTTAGTCTCATACAAGTTATAGATAGTGTTTAGGAAACGGTTGTAAATTATGTGGAATTGACCATGGATTTTTTTCGGCAAGTGGACAAATTCGAGTTGGTTATTGTTTTAAAAAATATGAACGTTTTCGCACGACACAACAAAAAGGATTTCTCGGCGTATTTTGAGGTATCAGCTTAAGTGGTTTGTTGTGTGTATGTGATGTTGCCGTTAAGCTTTCTTTGTTTTTATTTATAGTTGTCTACTTTATATTGTCATTGCTGATTTTCTTTTTTGAATTCAAGACCCAATTTTTGGGATGACAAAAATAATAGACCCCCACCCCATGCCATAACAAGCATGTCATAATAGGTGATATAGGTTTTGCTGAAATTAGATGTGTTGGAATAAAAGGTAGATACTGCAGCCTAGCTGTATACCACAACATGCCAACCACCCTTTTAAGGGTGAGTGCTGAAGAAGAAATCCTCACTACTTCATTGAAACTGATTTTATCCTGTTCACTCAGCCACATCTATCATTCAGCAGCTATTTTGAGATTATGTTGAGTCATTTGCCGTTCAAGTAAGGGGTGTGCCCATTATACCCAGGTGGTGCCAGTTTTACAGTTATTGTTCTAGCTGTAACTTATTTATAACTATTGTTCCAGCTACTATCCTATCATGAATTCATATTAATATATTGTTTTATTTATAGCATTTGATAAGTAAGTAAGTAAATGCCGACCTGAAGGTCTAGGGCTCAAATCTGTATTGGGGCAGAGTTTACTAATTCAGTATTGACCTGGCTTCCAAATCAGCTCAGACTGAAATGATTACCAGGTAATGTCCTGGGAGTTTAAGGTGGCCAGCGTGATGTTGACCACATAACCTCTCAAGTACTGATTGATCTGTAAACAAAAAATTTGGATCTTGGATCAAATGCTGATAGGCAAAAGGTGTGAAAAGGCATCCTTTAAAGTATGCTGAGTTACAGATGGATAAGTGTTGTCAGGGTCAACCACTACTGCAGTTTACAGATTTGTGCAAGTTGGACATTGATGGTTCATCAACTTCATTGTCCTGTTGTGCCTTATATGTCACGTAAGGCTAGCAGTCTGTTCATCCATTCTATTATATCCTGTGCAGTCCCTTCAATTTCATGGGTGGAATCCCATCCAGCACCTTTGGCCTTTCTCATCCATGCTCATTTTAGGGTTTCTTTTGAGCGTCCTCATTTCCTCAGTTTCTTTATTTCCCATTTAATGCCTGTTTCGTGATTCTCTGCTGGTTTCTTTTCAGTCTGTCTCCATTGTAACGCCAGCTTTTAGTCTTATAACTGTGGTTCTTAGTGGTGCCCAGGCATTTCTTCTTTCTTCACCACTCTTGAATTATCCCATTTTACATTCAACTTTACACGAATGTTTCAGGTATTAAAATGGATTCATGGGGATAGGATTGCTTTGTCTTCCTCTTGCTCTTTTCCATAAGTTTAACCGTTTTTTGCTAAGTTTTTTAATGTATTCCTTCACATACCATATCCAAGAAATCTTGAGTGTCTGCACCCGATTTCTCTAATCAGTTTATGATTTATGTCTCTTGGAGGACTGATTCATTTGATTTTCTCTCAGTCTGTTGTATTCTGTGGCTTTGTGGTTAGTTAGTGCATTTGACAATCCTTAATTTAGTTTGGTTCAAATTCCATGCTGGGCAATTAAGAAAAAGACCTCTTATGGCTGTGAGACAGTGGTACTAGAGTCACACATCGGAGGAGATTTGAGACCTCACCGTGTAGAATTTCCTTAAGACAGCAGTGATTGAACATAAACAGTACAGCCAATCTCGTTTGTGGAGATGGCAAACATTTTTTATGTCATAACATAATCTTTAATTTTTTTTCTTTCTGCTCCTCAAATGTTCAACATTAGGTTTAAGTCCAAATATCATCCAGAAGAACGTGAGAAGCAACAGACGCAAGCAAAGGTAGCTCTGCAAGCTAGAAAGAAAGTGTTTGAATCTCTTAAAGAGAAACACCTGTTAGATGGTGTGTCCGTTGATATTGCATGTGCTGAACAACTGACCAAAGTTATGGACTCTGGTAAGTAAAGCTACTGTCTAACCATTGTGTTATCACAACTCCCAACTCTGTTAACCGTTGTAAAGAAAAGTAAAGGGCGTTTTCTTTTTATGACTTTGGTTTATCAGTCATATGATGCTAGACTCATAGTTATTGCAACCAACTGATACTCAGTGCTTGATATAGTCAGCATCCTGCCTGACGCATTTGCTTCCCAGGTAATTTCCGGATACTTTTTTTTTAAAAAGCAGGGTTGTTTAATGCCTACGCTTCCTGGACAGATGATTGGTTAGTTATGAATCTGCTGAAAGACTGAGATCTCAATCCAGTCCATTAACATCCAGGTCACTTGAGCCCTGTATAGTGTTGCGTCTATCAGAGTAGTAGCTTTACTTTTAACCTTTGACTACATAGCTATCTCCATGAGGACTGATGCAGAGCTCTCTTTTCCCTCTCCAAGCTGAGAAACTGATGGTTTGTGCAGTACATACTGGAGCCGTTATCTATGTAGTGGCATACTGAAGTCCAGAAGTGGCTGAACAACCAGATCCTTCTGCTGGAGTTTACAGCTGGTGAACATGAAGGAGTTTCCTCTACAGGCCTAGGAATTTCATTGCCACCAGAATCCAGATT
Organism: Candidula unifasciata; assembly: GCA_905116865.2. Taxonomy (NCBI): domain Eukaryota; kingdom Metazoa; phylum Mollusca; class Gastropoda; order Stylommatophora; family Geomitridae; genus Candidula; species Candidula unifasciata. Next base: position 227,034 of record CAJHNH020002591.1, on the reverse strand, counting down.
AATGCATAGATAGATCTGTTTGGGAATTGAAAGGCAAAAATAAGCAGAAGCAGTGCTGCAGAAAAAGAACAGTTGCACTGTCTTGCTAAACCATACAAAGAAATTAAGGGCAGCACTAGGAGAGTGTGTTGCATCTTAAAGTCCTTATTGTGTGGCATTGTTAATCATGTTTGCCCACAGACTTCTATATTCAGGTTAATTTTTTCATACCGTGAGGCTAGACTGTCTTCCCTCTCTTGGTCTTCTACTTCCTCTTTTTCCCTTCAACTTCTGAAGGAATAAGGATTATCTTCATCACACATACAATGTTATGTGTTCTTAAAATGTTTCTTTAATACCACTGAAAGATCAATCTACAGGAGAACTAGTCAACTTTTCAGTAAAACAATCACAAATGACAAAATTGACGTTGCTGGTAAAAGCCTTCAACACCATACAACACACATGAACAGTGTTATAACTGCATAGAACAGTACATAAAATCACTTCACTTTTTGTGAAGCCAAACAACACACATGTACAGTGTTACAACTGCGTAAAACAGTACATAAAATCACTTCACTTTTTGTGAAGCCATACATTTGTTTTTGTTTATTCAATGAAGCAACATCATGACACATGGGTGAAACCCATAATTGCTTCGTTCTTCTTCTAACTTAAGCCTAAAGTCTGAAAAATCTCAGCGCAGTGCACGAACTCTGTTGCACCGGCGAGGATCCTGAACTACTTTAGGTAGAATTTAAACTTCACATTTTACCAAGGCAGTGCCGATAGGTTACTATTTTTGAATCTACATTGGGATGCGTGAAAAAGAAAGGGAAGAACTGGTAGATGTTGTGACAACAGGAAAGTTTGAGAAAAAGAGACTAAGAGAGAAGTTGTCAGCTTGGCCTCTGGCATGGAAAAACACCAGTGGCCTCCAGCCTGGGGGGAGAGGGGGAGATGTTGCCTTCATAGGGGGAAGGGCAGGATGAAATTTTAAAGGAGGCATCAGTTTAGAAATGGCGTGCATTTGTCTGTGTAGTTATCTAGATTTCAGCTTTAACAGTCATAAAACAAAACATCACTGCCAGCTTAATGTGGAGAGGTGTGAACAGAGGATCAACATCATGGAACACGGGTAGTAACCCATAAGTGCTCCGTTCTTCTCTAACTCAAGTCTGAGTCCGAAGAAGCTTAGCACAGTGCACAGGCTCTGTAGCCCCGGTGAGGATCCTGATGTTGTGGAGAGTGATCTCTTTGTGCCTTGTCAAACATTAGACACAAAAATAATGTGTATCATGAAGACAAAATAGTTTCAGCCATCACATTGATATATGAACACTAAATTACCAGTTGTTAGTGATTGTTTCCTTTCTTATTTGACACTGATTTATGTCAAATTGTTCCTGCTAGTTCTTGTTAGCAGAGCTTGAAATTGTTCTTGTTGTCCTAATTTTTTAAGATCACCATTTGTTATGTTGTGGGGGGTGCGGCTTAGAGGATCTTGCCATATACTGAAGGGGGCGCCACCTGGAAAAGGTTGGAGACCGCAGCTGTAGAAGGATGTGATAACCAGTACTCTACTGGATGGACTAAGAATTAGTGTTTCATATTCTAAATTTCCTCAGTGGTTATCTTGCTGGAAGGTGGGGATGACTTTGATCTGACCGTCTTAGACAAAACGTTCGTGGAGGCAGAAGATCAATCACGTCAGAACTCAGAAACTAGGACTACTTCTGACAACACGTAGGTTTCTGTTTGCAGTCACTGTGTTGCCGTTGTGATTTTTTAAAATAAAATGAATGTCGCTTAGGAAAGAACACCAGTTAAGGAAATCTGTTAACAATATAACTAGAATATAATTAAACAGAAATCCACAAGGTCAGAGGAATAAAGGCAGACCGCAAAAGCAAAAAATGTAGAGAAGGGAATAAGAGAAGGTGACTGACAGGAAATATGGGGAGGGCATGGGGGTAGGCTGCAGATGATGGGACAAGCTGGTTGAGGGTCTATGCTTCATTAGGGGACAAAGGGCAGAAAAGAAATATAAATGTAAAGGATCCAATTTAACATATCATAAAGCTTATTTTGGTATTTGCTGCTAGCCTCATATTTTAGACCAGAGCTGTTTCAACTGGTGGCCCGCTGGCCAAATCTGGCCCACATGGTGTATAAAGTGGCCCGCGAATCATTGCCAGTTGTACTGTATTAATGAAATTTCTGTGCCAATAATGACCACCATTTCCAAAAAAATTTTACCCTCAAGTAAAGTTAGTTGAATAGCCCCGTTTTAGACAAAATGGCATTCCATGTAACGTCGCCAATATGTCAGTTGCCTTTACTTTTCAGGACTTTTTTTTTTCATCTTAGACTTTGTGGAGATTCAAACACATGACCACAGGTTATGCAAGAGTGCCAACCACTAAACTATTGTGGCTCTTGTGTAGGGAAAATTCCCTTTTTTTTTCAATAATTTATTTTATTGGTATTGTCTGCTATGTCTGCCTCTCTTCCCCTCCAGCTTTCCAGACATTATGACATACTCCAGTTTTCTCATTTTCATGACTTTACCAAAGAAGATGCCATGTCAGCTTCTTATTCAGTAACCCATTATCTTTATGAATTAATTTCTTGCAGGACATTTTCAATACACTTTTTTTGTCTTTTCACAGCATTCTTGTGATACCTTGTACTTATCATCATAAAGTTCCTTGCCAGCTGGTGTGGGCGATCATGATTCTCCACACTTTGTCATTTCAACAGCATGAATCAGTTTGCATGCCATGCTATGACAAAAGCCTGATAAGGACTTTCTCCCTTTGCTATTCTGTAACTGTTCATTAATAAGCCACACAAAAAAAAAAATTTGAGTGCTGATGGTTGGCTACAGTATACCACTGCTGTATTTTGGAATATTACAGGAAGAGACTCCAGTCTCTTCTATGGTAACACTCTTGTACCAAAAATAACCCCTCCCCAATGTTCTCCACTCTTTTTCTCTCACCCCCCCCCCCCCCCTCACCATACTCTAAATCTCTTTTCTGTCTGTGTTTTTGTGTGTCTGACTTTATCCCTTTGATCATGTGGGTTCCAGTGTAATGACATTCTAGTTACAACTTTTCAGAAATCTTTCCAGTTTTCACATATTCCAGTTTTTATCTTCTCAAAAGGTGGTCAAAAATTTGAAGACTGTCCCCCTTCTCTGTTTGTGATAAGTAGTCTTACAATCAGCCTTTTTGTTTTTTATTTAGATGATGGATTTTTAATGTACCTAAAAATGGTTAGCAGTCCTTGGTCAAACCACATCTCTGAGGCCCCAAGGTATCTTTTACTTTAACTTGTTTACAAAATCTCCAGGGTTCACTACTATATGATAAAACTGATTCTATTTTACAAGGAGTAATTCTTTTTCTAACTCTAATGATAGGAATTTATTGCATAAGATATAATTTTATAGAGTGCAGTTACTGTGTACTATGTTTACATTGTGTACCGATGTGTATGTGCAGCTTGTTGGTAATATTTATCATTTCAGAATCAAGGAGACACAGAAGGAAGATGGAGAAGAGGGTGAATTGAGCGATTCTAGGTAATTGTCTAGTTTCCATCATTATTACACATTTGTTTATTCCCCCCACCCCATCGTTTTTTTTTTTCTTTTCAGAACATCTGTTTTAACATCACTTTTCTTTCCTAATTTGTTTGGAAATATATTTTAGACTAGCTGTACCCGGCCATGTGTTGCTGTGGCTCAGTCTGGCTAAATGGAAAAGAAAGAAAATAGAAAGTGCACGTGTCTGATATGGCTAATTTCACGATCATTATCTGCGCAGATAAAGAGACAGTCTAGTCTGCTGACTCTAGAACATGCAAGAAATAATTTTGTCTTTATATTAGTTATCGATGAAATTGTATTATTAAGACTAAAAAAAATGGTTTTTTTTTGTTTATCCCATGCTAAAGCTTTTATTTTTGTAAACAGCTGAATGTAAAGCTTACTACTGTAGTAATAAATAACCACCAAATTCACAACAACAACAAAAATTAGAATAGCTAAAGTAGCATTATTAAAATGTAAATAATTAAAAAATGAAAACTAAAATCATTTTTTAAGCTCTCAGTTAACAGTTTGTCATCACCCATAAGGACAGCTTCATGCAGATTTCTGAGGTTAGTAGTCATAGTTCTCCTACCAGCGGAAACAAAAACCCAAACCTGGAACTCTGCAAATGAAAATTTTGGATCCAGATGCCGATGTGATAGTAGCTTGTTTTGTTTGAAGAAGAGAAGCAGAAGTGTCAACAGCTTCTTCAGAAACTGAAATACGAAGATCAAATTAAAATCTTTAAGTAGCAAATGGAAATCTTTAAGAGGCTTAAATTAAAAAAAAGTTGTTAAAGACATGTTTTGTGAAAGACGTCCTATTGGTTGACCAGTAGGAAGGTGGGCATAGGATACGTGAAGCACCTTTGGGATGAAAATTAGACAAGGGACTAAGTGGACTGCACTGTACTGCAATGAGGATGACATCATAAAAAAAAAAAAAATTGGCTACATAATGGTGATGTTTGTTTTTTGTTGTATAAATCAGCAGGATTGTTATTTTACGAGTGTGGCTGTGTTGTGTATTGTCAGTTCAGACCTTTTTCATGTGTATTTCAGTGAAAATTGCAAAACAAATGTTTGAAGAAATTGATGATGTTTAAATGGGATTCCCGCTCAAGTCATGTGATTATTAGATGGCTCTGTGTTGAGAGGCAGACAAAGTGCATAGGGGTTCCTAGCAAAAGTGAATGGACATCGCTTAGTGCAGCAAAGCCTTGCATATGATATCACATCATTTAGTTTGAGAATGGAGGTGGAGGCAGTCACTGATGCCTTCTGCTGGCTTGAGAACAGATGCTGTGTACACAGATAAATGACTCACAGAGCATGTTGAGAAAGTTGAAGACAGGCATGCTCTGTTCAGAGTGGCAAGCATCAATTCAGAGATGCTGGGTAGTTAGCGTCCTTTAGATATTTTCTTTAGGTCATGCCGGTGTGTTAGGGAATTAGCAGGCAGATTGACTGGCTAGCTCTGCACCACTTGGTGGTGAATTGATGTATAACAAGCTGGATATTGTAAAGGCCCTCTTGGAGCGAGTGAACAGTGAGTAGACACAGATAGATCATTATGGTCTGAGGAGAATGGCATGTCGAGGAGTTGCCAGGGGATCTGGTAGACGCTCAACACTGAGGGGAAGGTGAGACGAATATACAATCAGATAGTTACTGGTGCCATTGGAATTGGAACTCTTCACTTACTGCTGAAGATGGGGACGAAGAGCTTATGGGGGTGTCCCAAGTGCTGTGATGTAAATTCTTAATTCAATATTCAAATGGGATGACTTTGAGAAAGATGAAACAAATCATCAAAATGTATGGGCAACTGCTGGTATCAACAGTTATCAGAGAAGGAAAATTACAATATGCTAGGCATATTCTGAGACTAAATGGACAAGAAATCACAAACAGGCACTGAATATGAAACAAATGCATTGGGTTAGTGTGTTTATTCTAGAGACACTATAACAGGTTGATGATAGAAGGCAGAGCTGCTGGAGTGGATTCTATACATGATATCAACATAATGCAATGGAGAAATTGACTGTAAGCTTTGTGGGGCTTCTAAGGTCACAACGTAATGATGAATACAGCTATGGGCTTCACACAGCCTCTTAAAAATTTTAAACCAGGATTGATAATTCATATAAAAAGTTAAAGTCCAGAGCACTGAATTCATTGCACTGGGTGTTATCCCAAATAGCTCGGTCTCTCTTGCAGAATGGCTAACCTCCTGCCAAGAGTGGCGCACAAAACTCCATAAAAACAGCACTCATGAACAAACAACATGTCCAAGAAACACACACATCACCTTCAGAGTACAAGGCAAGTGGTTTGACCACTTAACCATGATGACCCTCAAATGCTTATACAGACAGACATCCACACTTAATCTTTTGCTCAGCTTCTCTTTTTCTGTTTCCATGTCTACATTTTAAACATTTCATATTTATCTCAAGTGATATTAAGGATGCATCAGAAAAAGATACAAGCCAGGAAAAAACATCCACAGATAAGAATGAGAGTAAAAATGAGGTAGGTCAGTCACTACTGGATTTGTTAAATCATATTATAATTATTACCAGTCAGCTCTGTTTATTGCTTATGCTTGTTGTGCATTGTTTCCACTTCTTCTGTCCCATTGTTTTACATTAATCAGTTCTATCCCAATTGTTAATTTGACTGTTGCCCTTGTGTGGGTTCCCAGCCCCATTGGGGAGGGGGGAATATACCTGCTGCTTCTCTATCAGGCATGTTGTTAGAGGTGACTCATTAGGGATTTTCCCTATGAAGTTTGTGTGCAGTGACCTGAGACGCGAGGAACCAGCAGTCTGCATACAAATAACAGATCTGTAACATGAATGTGCCTGTGTAATATAATTTCTGGAACAAGACTAAAGTCTAGAAGTGGATGAACACCCAGAATGTCTGCTGGAATTAGCTTGTGAATGCTTAGAAGAAGAGTTATTATTAAATGTTTCAAGGAGAGGTGCTTGGAAGTCCACAGATTTTGGGGTTAAAGTCTTGCAGTAAAAACATTGCTGAGACTAAAAGACTTAATTTACCACATATTATGAGTTAGGAGCCATGGCACGATGGCTAACACTAGCCTGATAACCTGATGGTCACGCAGTCCTATCTTCATCAAGATGGTGTTTTACTTAAAAAAATTAGCTGAGCATCCTAGTCAACCTCGCCTTGCTATACCAGGAAGTGTTCTGGGGACTAAATACTGCTGGACTCATTGATCACATCACCCATTGTAAATAGATGGTCCATAATTGTCTGAAGCTATCATCGTGTATCTACAGTATTTGGTAGTGTGGACAGTGGTCCTAAACTGTACTTGTGTTGAAGAGATGGTGACAAGCTTTTGGTTCTTTGGCAGAAGATGACATGATATTACTGTTATATTGAAATTGTAAATCTTTATGAAGTTTAGATTCCATTTGTGAAGGACATTGGCTGCTCATTGAACCTTTGGTCACCACTATCAAGGCGTCTCTATTCGGGCTAAAATGCTTGTCTGTTAAGGGGTTTTTTAAGGGTTTCAACATTGAAAATCATATGGCATCAGATCATTACTGTAGCCTGAGTTTTGTCAAAACATCCCTCCTCTTCCATGCTAATTCTTCTTGCACAGCATTAATGACATTGTGCAGGGAAGCATCTTCCATATCCTTAAACTGTGATATGTGGCTGAATACCTACATAAACTTTTTCTGGTGACCCATGTTCTACTTGCTTCTTACCAGTTGTTTTGCAGCCTCAGCTACTATATACCTTGAATACATTTGTAACTGTGCTTCTAGAACTGGTTTATTTTGATCATGCCTCATAGTATACATTGCACTTTTCCAAAGTTTAGATATATCCTATCTTTGACAAATGGTGCATCTTTAATTTATCCTGTATTGTAGTTTTGCAAGTCTTAAATCTTGCAACAGCTCACTTACTTGTCTTTATACTGTTTTAGTTAGCATCAGAGAGGCCTGTTTCTCCAGAGCAGGAGGCAAAGAAAACAGCCCTAGAACTTCAGAAACAAAAGGAAGTTGCAGCTGTGGGAGAAGCTAAGGTAAAGTACATCATACCACCACTCTTCTGGTGCTGCCTTTCATCTCCCAATAGAGCATAAGCCCTCTGCAAAAATGAGGCAAGCCTTTGTAGATTTCTTTGTGATTGGTTCCATTTTGCAGCTAGTTTTCTTTAGGGTGAGGTAGCTAGTTCATGCCAAGTGTTGTCCTCGACTCCCAGACCCTCAGCCAAAAATGAGTAACATGTAAAGTCCCGGGAAGTAAAGGAGGCCGGTGTAATGTTTACCACATCACCACCAGGTATCATTGATCTATAGAATATAAGTCTAGCACTAATCTAGCCAGTACACCCAAGGATGTGGAAAAGGTCCTTTTTTAACATGCACGGTAGGTCACAGTGTTACTGTTGTTTTTTACATTTTAAAAAAATTGTATCAGTTAATATCACTGCACATCGAGCATTCCAGTGCTTGTTCAGTTCTCTGGAAAAGCAGTCGTCCGTAGTTACCTCTGCTGACTGTTCCCATGATAAACTAGTTATAATGTCTTGGTGTTTAAAAAAGATATATTATATATCTTATCATCTTATGTGAGCTTGATTCTCTTTGCGGTGTCTGTGTGAACTATAAACATTAGGAGACTGCCTGTTTGTTTCATATATAGTTGTTTCAAAGGACACTTAAAGGGACTCTGTCTATCATTTACATTGTTCATTTTTGATTTTCAGCAAGCATTTATGTAGCACCCATTTGAGACATAATGTAAATTAATAGAATGTAAATTGTAGGAGCAGCAGAATGTTGACCACCTCTACTCTTGTTTTTAAAGTGTAGAAAAGAAATGTGTCTATTTGAATAATTTCTCTTTGGTACAGGCACAGAGAAGGAACAAGAAGAGCCAAAGAGACAAATCAGACTACAGTTATCAGAGTGATAGTGAGTCTGGATTGGACTCCGGTTCTGAAACTGAACTAGCACCACCAGGTAACTGTTTCTCATGGATTTAGAGTTTATCTACACTGGTTCCCAGGTGATTGTTGTGAGTTTGAATCCCTATAACCTAATTCAGGCATGAAAATGGGACAATATATATATATAGACAGATGTGGTGATCTTCACAGATGGGTCCTTTATACGAGGACATAAGGGTGCATGGGTATTTACAGCTCGCTCTTCAGGCAGAACAGTTCAGAAGCCAGCGATGCCTTCTCCATGACCGCCAGCAGCATGACGATGGAGGTGATGTCCGTGACACAGGCTTTCATGTGGCTGGGATCACAGGACTATTCCTGCATGTGTATGCTAAGTGATTCTTTGAACACGAGTCCGGCGGGTCGAGGCACGCTGGTTACACAGACAGTGGCTTGAGTCGTTGCAAAATGCTTTTGTGTGTGCAGTTACTTTCATATTCGTCCCAGGGCATGCAGGCGTGTGTGTTGGTAATGAGAGAGCTGATAGACTGGCAGGTGCTGCATTAATTGAAGATGACCGGCCCATGGATCCCGCAGACATTGTCATTGCCCTTAGTGAGATAGGACGTTCTGAGGATTTTGGAAGCAATGTTTCCACTGCTACGCGAATTAGGAGTAAAGACCGGCACAGCCAAACATGAGAAGCACACTGGATGCACACGAAGTCTTGTTAACCAACATACTACTGGTACTATTAACTGCACAACTCTGATGAATATGTTGAGAGGGAAATCTGAGCGCCAATGGATGTGTCCGGAGTGCTGTGAAGATAATCTAACTCATATATATATATAAATATATATATATATATAGATATATATATATATATATATATATATATATATATATATATATATATTATATATATATAAAAAATTATATAGTATAAATATATTTTTCCTCTCAACCTATTCATCAGAGTTGTGCAGTTTAATAGTACCAGTTAATATATATATATATATATATATATATATATATCTATATATATTATATATATACATACAGACATACATACATACATACATACATACCTACATACATACATACATACATACATACATACATACATACATACATACATACATATATATATATATATATATATATATATATATATATAATATATATATATATATATATATATATATATTATATATATATATATATATATATATGCGCGTGTGTGTTATATATAAATATGTGTGTGTAAATGTATATATATTTTTTTTATTTAAACAAAAAGAATTTGTCCCATTTTCATGCCTTGATTAGGTTTTAAGGATGACCCTATAACCTAATCCAGGCATGAAAATGGGACAAATGCTTTTTTTTTTAATGTAGAAATAACAAAGTTCCTGAACGGCAAATTAAAGCCTGTATGATTTTTAAAAACAAAGTAAGATGTTTGAGTGTCCCCGCAAATGAGAAAGAAGAATTCAGAAGTCTAGAGACAATACGTTTCTACTAAATAGGAAATTTCTTCTCCCTAATATTTAATTGAGTTTCTGTCTAGAAGAAAAATATAGATAGTACCTAAACTTACAAATAATCCACACATCTAGAAATGCTTCCACTATAAATAACTACTGTTGCAAATAATACATAGATGTTCATTTATTTTAATGACTCATCTAGTTTGTTCTGACTACACTATTGGAACTAAATAAAAGAATGGATACAATGATAGCATGATGAATCTGTTTGTTCAGGGATCAAGATTGCCCCAGTGCAACTACAACCTGATCCATTCATGTCTCTCTACACAAAACAAAGAAGTCCTTTCCTCAGAAGTACACCATTGCTGTCCATCTCAAGCCAATGTTCTTAGCATCAGCAATCTTCTCTCAAGTATCACAGATTCTCTCATTTGCTCTTCTGCTAGAAGAGAATCCTCCTCTCAGCTTTCAATATTTAGATTTGGATACTGAAATAGCTAATGAAATTGTATTAAATGTCCCATAAAGATTATTCCCCCTCATTTGAAAGTATATTTTAGCTGTATTTGATCTGGTTTGCTTGTGTTAAGGTATGGAGACGAGTTCAAGTCAACCAGTTGTTCAGCCAAGCAGTTCTAAAAATAGTTCCTCTGTCATTAATGGTAAGTTGTAAATGTCAACCAAGTTCCCTTAAAGTGATTTTTGTATTGACCATTGTATTTACTATCTTCTTCTTCTTTCTTCTTTTCTCTATTTCTAGAATACCTGGCAGCCTCAAGACAGGAAGAGATTTCTGGACACAGACCCTTCTGTTCACTTTGTATAACGTACTTTTCAGTGTCTCTGGTGTTTCTGCGGTCTATGTTCTGCCTGGTCGACTCTGGCTCTGTGACCGCTGTATCTGTACAACATTGCTCTGTTTGGTGCCCTGTCTGATGCCAATCTTGTTACCTGGCTAAACCATTTGATTTGTTGTCTACCTATAAAGTTCATTATTAGTTCTGCGCCGACTCTCCTCCTGATATCGCCGCTGCTATGTCGATCTTTCTTTCCTCGGTACACCTAGCATAGTACGTAAACATTCATTTCTGTCAGGGCTATTTTCCTTCTGTCTTCTGAAGACAGTGTCCATATATATATATATATGTATCCAGTTGTCTTATTTGGCTCTTAACTCATTCAGTTCCCAGCAACCCACCATAGATTTATTGAGCTCTCTTATATACCATTCTTCTCTGTGTGTTTCCTACACCAACACACTTGCACATATGTTGGTGTAGTCCGTAATGCCCTGTTCTTAGTCTGAATGTGATGCACTATCCTTCTTTATGTAGATCTACTTCTTCATGTTTACCGGCTGTAGACTCCGTCAGAAGGTTCTGGTTGTTCATCAACCCATGAAGATTAGTCTTGTTCCAGAACCTGAGTGTGGCATGCACATCCAGATTTCAGATCTGATTTACTTGTATGGAGATTCTTGGCTCCTTGCCTCTCAGGCAGATGCACTCTGACTTCAACGGAAGCCCCCAATTAGTCATCTCTTAGACATGCTTGTTGGGGAAGTGGGTCTATTCTTGTTTTCTCCACAATGGGGTCCTGAAACCCACATTGGGACCTTAGAGAGATGATGGAGTATGTCTTGGGGAGAAAGTTTGATTTGACATTGAAGCTAAATATTTTAAGTAATGTAAATTATTTTTAAATGTGTTATCTGTTAAAATATTTGCAGGTGACAATAAAAATGCAGAGAAAGATAACATTGCAGAGAAAGATAATGCTGGTGATGAGAATAAGGAAAAGGTGATGGAGGTGTGCAGAAAACCTCGACCGCTGCATCTAACCAGTTCTATATTCTTGAGCAATTTGGCACCAAATATTACCAAACATGAAATAGAGGCAGTGAGTATTTATTGGGAGTGTTTTATTTTTTTATTTTTAAATGTTTGTTGTCACCATCGTCTTACAAATGTTTGTTACCGTCATCTTACATGTTTGTCACCATCATCTTACATATGTTTGTCACCGTCATCTTACATATGTTTGTCACCGTCATCTTACATGTTTGTCACCGTCATCTTACATATGTTTGTCACCGTCATCTTACATATGTTTGTCACCGACATCTTACATATGTTTGTGCTTTAACAGCTGTGCAGAAGGTATCCTGGTTTCAAAAGGATTGCCCTGCTAGATCCTCAGGCGGAGCGAAGGTTTTTCCGACGAGGTTGGGTCACCTTTTCTAAGGATTGCAATATCAAGGAAGTCTGCTGGAACTTGAACAACATAAGAGTGAGTTTTTTTCTCATTGTACTGATGTATCTTTAAGGCGACTGTTAGTGTCATAGTGATTAGTGCATTTGCCCTTCAGAAGAGTGGTCTGGTTTCAGTCCATAGAAGTGGCCAAGTTTTTTTTCCCCAGACAAATGTGGCTCTGTGGTCAACCTAACCTAATAAAAATGGGTAATAGACCATTTCCATTTCTGGGAACACATTCAATGGAAATGGATTAAGAAAGTAACACTCAGTGCAACAAAACAAACCAAGTATTGGAACGTTAAGACCCCCTCTTCAGCATAAAACAATCCTGATCAGCACAAAGGAACATCTCAAAGGAAGCATATTCATTCCCACCCTCTGCTACCAGTGCCAGACATGGTCACTCACAGTAAACCAGAAAAAAATAGGTAACCATGGAAATGAGATGTCTGAGAAAGGCTGCAGGGGTGATCAGAAAAGATCAAATCAGAAATGGAGGCCAGAAGAGAACAAGGTGGCACAGAACCAGTTCTAAATATCATGCAAAGTTGGTAAATCAGACGGTTTTGCCCACTTAGAGAGAATGCCTTCTGGTGCCATATCATGCAAGGTGTACATCAAAAGAGGAGAAGGATGTAGTCATGAGGGTAGACCCAGAACAGTTTGGAAAGATGACATCAGATAAACTATAACGACACGATGTGACTATGGTCGATGCTGCAAGAAACAGAACCTTATATCTCCCTCGACATCCAAAGTGGTAAAAGAGCAAGTGAAGGAGACAATTTCCATAATTTTCTCGAAAGGAAAGGTGATGAGGAAGTTAAAATAATTTAATGACTTTAGATGCCAAAAGACCAAAGCAACATTTTGAAACAATTTGTTGCCAGATGTAGAGGTTTCTAGTATCCAGTGATATAAGAATGAAAAGATGTCTATGTTTCTTGAATCAGATGATATAAGGATGAGAAAATGTCTACGTTTCTTGTATTAGATTATGTAAGGATCAAAAGATGTCTAGGTTTCTTGTATCAGATGATGCCAAGATGAGAAAATGTCTATGTATTTTGTATTAGATTATGTAAGGATGAAAATAATAATCTCTGTATTGTTTTATATAGCTAAGAGATTGTGAACTTGGAGCAACAGTCAACAGGGAGCTTAAAGTGCGCATTCGTGCAGTAGACGAGATCACTGTTCACAAACAAGTGATGCGCAATGATATTAAAATAGCTGCCAAGATAATCCAGATACTTGACAAGAAGCACGGCCTTTGGGATGAACCAGAAGAGGAGAAAAAAGATGAGGAGAAAGATGTAAGGATTTTTTTTTTTCATCGCGCAATTATTAGGTCAAAGCCCAGTGTTTTCTATATACTTGTCTTGCACTTCTCGACTGGCAAGAATGATGGGTTTATCTTTTTACAGGATTCAGCTAAGCTGTCTGTCCATCCCTTTCTTGGTTTTCCTCTCACCTTCCACCCAGATATTCTGCGGTAGAAGGTCTCATATGCAGCTTGATCCGGTTACATTCTTACCACTTATTCTCTATCTTTTAAAATAATTCAGGTAAGGTCTTTCCAGCCATTTCTCTAAGGCTGGTATTCCTGATCCTGTCCCTTCAAATTGTGATGATTTCAGTTGACATTTTGAGATGAAACGGAATCGCCTGGTGGAGCTTTACTGTTGTGTAATGTTGTTTAGATACAGTATTTAACCCATTCTGCGCCTGAAAGCAATCGCTGGAGAATCCTTAAAGGCATTGGAACAGCATGGTACATATTGATTGGCACTGAAGTCTTACATGCATAAGAAGCAAAGTACTCATTTTGTGTTGAATCCTGCAGGCTTTTAAAGGTGTCGGCCGTAATGAATGAGAAGCCCAATGTGTGGAAGTGAGGTTAAACAGTCATGAGTGGGATGTTAATATTCCTTGGGTGAGCCCAGTACCAGAGCACCATGTATTGGCTCTGCATGTATGGAAGCCTCCTTTAGCTTCTCTCATCAACGTTCGCCCTAGGGTTTCTCTTGGACGTCCTGGTTTTTCTGAATTGCTCTATTTTCACTGCCATTTTTGTGATTCTTTTGTCGTCTCTTCTCAGCATATGGTCCAATATAGCCTCATCCTGTCCAACATGTTGATACTAGAAGTTATCCAGACATTTCTATTATTTCTTCACTCTTGAATTTATCAAATTTTATGCTCATCATATTCCTCAGGCATTTAATTTTCATTCCATATCAATAGTGGTTCTCCAGCTTTAACTGGCAAGTTAAAAACTGAAATAATATTAGAATAATATTAGAATATGTAACTTGGTTTGAAAACATAATGTAGAGTTCCATATTTTGTTTTAAGCTTTAAAAACTGCTGATTCCTTTCTAATGCATGTTGTAATTTCTGTCATTGTGTTTCCATGACTATCAGTATTGCTACTTTTTTTGGGGGGTCCAAGATCAACTGATGCTTTCCATAAATTGTTAAATTTGTTTGGTACAGTTCTGCCTTTTGAATATGAAAGGAGACTAGGCTCGCACCAAACTTTTTGTTGACTTGTTTATGATTAGTTGGATCTTTTGTAGCTGACATTTCTTCTTGAATGGAATGAGATGGCTTTTGTCATACCAGCCTTCTTTAGTCAGCTCTTGCTGCATGCAGGTTGGTTACATTATATTCTTCTTTTTCTGTGTTCAAGGTGAGTTGGCACATTGTATTGTGGTTCACAGCTAGGTTGCAATGTTCATCCATTTCAGGCCCAGTGTATCCGATTTCAGCAAAACTGTAATTAGTTGCTTTTTATGACATGCTTGTTCTATTTTTCTCCCTAAATGGGGTTCCAGAACCCACATAGCAAGCATTTTTTTTTTTATTCTGTGCGTTTGCTTGTATGAGTCCAGGTAACACATATGTAATTCTATACAGTTAGAAGCTTTTAACTGTATGTAGCCCTAATCCACTTGTTTATTTCTATGCCCAGCTGCAGTTTGGTTTTGTGTCAAAGAACCCAGTGTTGAGGAACATCACAGACTATCTTGTGGAGGAAGGCAGTTTTGAAGAGGATGAACTGATTGGTTAGTGAGAATGTTCGATAATGCTTGAATTTACCACAGGTATGAACAAAGCACTTGAGTCACAGGATAAACAGCAGTTTAATCACAGCTAAACACTAATAACGCTCCCTCCCCCCCCCCCCCCACCCCACCCCACCGGAGCATAGGCCTAACTAACTTACACAGTGAAGCCCTATCTTTTGCTATCACATGCAGCTTACCCTGTCCCCGTAATTTTCTCTTTACTCTTTAGTTTTCTTCCCCATGTGGTTTTTCGACTGCCTGTATTCCTTTGGCATGTGTGAGCCACTGTAGTGCAGTAGCTAATTGCTTGCCTTCTGGTTTGGAGGTCTAATGCTTGAGTCCACATTGATGCAGATTTTTATAAATGGCCTAACACTGACGAGACTACACGAACATAACATCAAAAGGTGTGAAGCCAGACAAGAGCACTGCACAGGGGCCTAAAGAAGATTAGTAAACCAACACAGAACTGGTGTCATAAGCCACTATACGCTGAGGGAGATACTGAAGAGGGGATCTGAGCACTTATGGACTGGATGATTCCATGTGCAGAGATGATAATCTGTTAACTAACTATAATTGGCCTAATCTCCCAGATTGGCTCAGCCTAAAATAGGTACAAGAAAAACCCTGGGAAGTAAAGGCAGCAAGCCTGATATGGATCACATCACCATTCAGTACAGGTTAGTCAGTAGAAATATGGATCTAGCACCATATGTCCAGTTTTCAGAATCTACCAGTCATGAATCAGTCAGCAGGAAAAAGAAAAGGAAATTAAAATATGTTATCCAAGATTAACTCTACCAGACCAGTGTACAGCTTTTCCGGGAATTTCCCAATCTGCCACTAAACCTTGCACCTAGTTTTCGGTACTTTGAGTACTATGTGAAAAAAAATGCGTCACAGACTAAAAATAACCTTACCAATTGTGGTCAGACTCTGTGGTTGGTCATTTCAAATGGCTTCCACCATGTGTTTGGATTGACTTTGTATGGTTTAACATGAACAAATTCAGAAAATTTACAGCGAAGCGGCTGATGAGCCAAGCATTTCAAAAGAAAAGCAAAGTAACGCTAGGCTTTTTACAGTCCATCTGGTGATCGATACTTTGGTTGATTGTCTATGAGGAGTCAGAATTTCAACAGGAATACGTTTCCAGTTCAAGTGACACATTTTGTGAGAGTTCAAGTGATGAGAATCTTTAACCTTAAAAAACTAGAGCTAGATCAGTAGTAAGAAAAAGGGCATGTGTCCTTCAAACAGCTGATAGGGGAGATCTAGATGGTAATGAAGGCTGGGCAAGGAATTTTGTATCACCAAATACAGATCTGAATTTTACTTATAAAAGGTAAGGTAAACCTATGGCTCTACTGGCAAATCCGGACGAAGAATAAACAGCCTCGGACGACGTAGTCAGAGTTCTCTCCCTTGGCCGCACTCCAAACAGTAATCGGAAAAGCCACAACGAAACAAACGACACAAGCAACATGGCAGTTAGACGCACTCACATAACTAACATCGTTCTTCCGACGCACGACTTAGTTGCCACCATGCGGTTGTTGGATTAGAGTTAGGGGTAGGGTTAGGGGTAGGGTTAGGGTTAGGGAAAGGGTTAGATGTTAAAATTTTGACGTAGGGTTTCGAAATAGTGGCCGACAATCTGATGTTTGTGGGCCTCTGGATGCTGGTGAAACGCACCATTCGCCAACGATTGGGCACCAGCCGCACACTATTGGCGTCATATTTAGCAGAATTTCAGTGGCGCCACGCCCACAAACAACAGATTGTCGGCCACTATTTCGAAACCCTACGTCAAAATTTTAACATCTAACCCTACCCCTAACCCTAACCCTAACCCTAACCCTACCCCTAACCCTAACTGATGATGACTACACAACCATTCACAATGCCTCACAACGCAACCGTACGCAGCCCTACACGCAACCGCAGGATGATAGGTAAGTGTGTCGTTTGTTTCGTTTGTTTTCCGATTACTGTTTGGAGTGCGGCCAAGGGAGAGAACTCTGACTAAGTCGTCCAAGGCTGTTTATTCTTCGTCCGGATTTGCCAGTAGAGCCAAACCTATTTTCTACAATGTCTCCACATTTAATCTTTTTCTAACCTCTTGTTTGCGTGTAGCTAACATTTGTGTATATCATGTTGGTTTTTCGCTTTAATGCTTATGAGCCCAGTTAGAGGGGACAGTTAGATTCAGGGCATCAGGTCTCATAGAATTAAAGCAAAAAGACAAATAATTAGTATAGGGAAAGGAGATAATACAGGATATAATAGCAAAGGTAAGGAGGGTTTCATCTGAAGTCAGGGTCTATTCTCCAGTAGAAGATGAAAGAAAGAGTTGATCTGTTTAAATTATCTCTGGAGGTGGTAGGTTAATTTCACAGACTGCTTCATTCAGTCCCCGGAGCATTTTTGTAATGGGATAACCAGTGGGGCTATGGAGTTTGTGCTTTGTGTAACACTCTTGACAGGAAGCTAGCCATTTTAGGGAGACTGGCCAAGCCATATGGAATAAAACCCACCGTAAAACAGTTTATCTTCTTAACTTTTAAACCTTGCAGGTCAAAGAAGAAGAATATTAGTACCTAAGTTTTCAACTGTTTGTTCTTTCATGAAGGGGGATCTGAAGAAAAAACAGCTGCCAGTCATGAAGTAACATTGGAGAAAGATGAATCTTTGAGTCAGGTATTGAAGTTGTATTAACATTTCACATGTTAAAGAATTGTCAATACATTTAAATACTGAATCATTTGTCTAATATGCGAGAACTACAACATTTTTATGAATTGAATTTTATACTGTTAACAGTCATCATTTTTTGGCCATGTTATGAGAAGAAGGAAAATGGAACATGTTGTGACCACTGGAAAGATCTATGGAAAGAGGGATAGAGAAAGACAACGAGGGAAGATTCTTGACAGTCTTGTTGCATGGCATAGAGGTGTGTCGGCAGGGCATCTGATGATGATGATTGTTAACTTTTTTTTTTAAAAGAGATCTGAATATTAAAGAAAAACAGGCTTATAATTGCCTTGGCAAATGAAATGCTTCTTCCAGATTATAAACGAGGGTTAATTGGAAGAGCAAAGTGGGAAGACATGATTCCTGGAAAAAGGTCACATGTCGACCATGATAGTAGACACAGAATGTTTCAGACATCTTTGGCATGACAGTACAATATTGGGGACACCTTTGACATAACAGACAGTATTTGAGACACCTTTGGCATGACAGAATTTTGGTGACATCTTTGGCATGACAGTACAATATTGGGGACACCTTTGACATAACAGACAGTATTTGAGACACCTTTGGCATGACATAATATTGGTGACATCTTTGGCATGACAGTACAATATTGGAGACACCTTTGGCATGGCAGTACAATATTGGAGACACCATTGGCATGACAGTACAATATTGGAGACACCTTTGGCATGGCAGTACAATATTGGAGACACCTTTGTCATGGCAGTACAATATTGGAGACACCTTTGTCATGGCAGTACAATTGGGGACACACCTTTCACAGAACAGTACAGTAGTGAAGACACCTTTGGCATGACAGTACAATACTGGAGACACATTTGGAATGGCAGTACAATATTGGAGACATCTTTGGCATGACAGTAAAATATTGGAGACATCTTTGGTTGAGTTGAGTTGAGTCACGAATTGACAACACAGCACTCGGAGCATTCCCATGTGTACTGCATCCTCATCTTCAGCAGCCAGCGCAGAGTTCCAATACTGAAGGTACCGGTCACAATCTGGTTGTATATCCGTCTTGCCTTTTCTCTGAGTGTAGTGAGCCAGCCAGACCCTTTGGTTACACCAAGGTGCCTCATTCTCTCCAGGCCATAATAATCATGTTTGTCTACTGATTCCGTTGCTTGTTCCTAGAGGGCCTTGACCACATCTGTCTTGTCATGACAGTACAATTTTGGCGACATCTTTAGCATGACAGGACAATATTAGAGACATCTTTGGCATGGCAGTAGAATACTGGAGACATCTTTGAAATGACTGTATATTATTGGATACACCTTTTTCAGGACAGTACAGTAATGGAGACATCTTTAGCGTGATAATACAGTATTGGAGACATTGTTCCCTTGACAATATAGTATTTTAGAGACATCTTTGACATGACAGTATAGTATTGGAGACACCTTTGGCATGACAGTGCAGTAGTGGATACACCTTTGGCATGGCAGAGTAGTATTGTTGACACCTTTGGCATGACAGAATAGTATGTTAGACAGCTTTGGCATGACAGTGCAGTAGTAGATACACTTTTGGCATGGCAGTGCAGTAGTGGATACACCTTTGGATACACCTTCTGCATGACAGTATAGTATTGTAGACACCTTTGGCATGACAGTACTTGTGGCAGAGGAATTTATTGAGAGAATTTCCAGCAAGCAATGATGATAGCAATATTCTATCTGATACATTTTTTCCCCTTTTTCGGCTTGTTTTTGTATAAGGATTCAGTTATTGTTTGTTGCTGCAATCAATAAAAAAAAAGTGTACTCTTGGTCATATCTTAACAGTCACAGGTAAAAATAGTTAGCCATATACAAAATATGTGTGACATTGATGGATGCACCTGATTTTTTTCTTCAGGCTTTGGACCAGATGCTGTTGTATTTAAGATTGGTCCATTCTCTTGACTACTACAGTGCCAATGAGTACCCAAATGAAGATGAGATGCCACATAGATGTGGTATCATCCACGTGAGAGGTGTTCCACGAAGTTCCACAGCCAAAGTTTTGCAGAATGATGGTAAGAATCTAGCTATTGTCTTTGGTTTCACTTGACTTGGATTTCATAACCAAAGAGGAAACAATTTTAGTCTCGTTTAAGCAGCTGCTTGTTGAACATTGGATATATTTACAATCCCAATTTTTGTTGTTGTTGCTAAATAGGTTGTTGTTTCTTCATTGGGGCACTATCTTGTGCCTGATTTAGTGCCATCTGTGTCTGATGGGCTCCAGGCTGGTGAGACTTCTGTTGTGAGGAGGGGGCCTCCAAGGAGTCCTGATGAGAACTAATCTATGTTAGGGGTTCACTTGGGCTACATCTGCAGTGTGCTTGGCTGTCTGAGCTGTACTTTTTGGGCTGTGGGTTTGACTTCTTCTTCCTTGAGCTTTCTGCATCTTTCTTTTACTTCAAGTGTTTGACATCTTGCAATTTCCTCTGCCGCTTTGTAAGCCTTTTGTATTTGGAAGTCAATCCATTCTTGTCTTTTTTGTTGTTGCCATCACTCTTGATTTGGCCTAGTGGTTAATGAATTGGTTTTTTTTTTTTTTTAACAAGAGTAGTCCAAAAATACTTTAGGGAAAAATGTGGCCTTACTTACAATTTAGTTAGACTTGTCACCACCAGAAAACTTTTCTCCACTGCTGATATACTGCTGTTGATGTGTTTTCCAGTTGTTGTTTTTTAAGCATTCTCAAAATTGTTTTCTGAATAGCATGCATGTCACATTTGAATAATTCTTTGATCGCTTCTGTAGTCTGAAATTGGCTACCTGTAAGGTTAAATTCAAACTTTTGGAACAAGAAACAAATCTCCAGAATAGGTTGCCCTTGTTAGGCACAGGTTATTTCATGATTTGACAGAAAGTAGCGACTATGTAAGTGATATAGGTGCAGGTGCGTTGTTGTAGTGCAACATCAGTGTCCATGCTTCAGGGTTGTCTCTACCTATCTCCGTCCCTGGATTTCCTGTTTCGGTCATCAAAATAAAGATTTGCTTGCAGTGATCAGTTAGAATAGAAACAGGCCCAAATTTATGATGTGTGACACACCTGTGCAGTAATTTATTTTACATTACCTCCTCCCTCATCTGACCTTCTTCAGCATCACCGTTCATTCAAAGATCGTTCATTCAAAGATCATCCTCATCACACATCAGACATGACCATCGGTGCTCTGATCTCTCCTTGAATATGTTTCCAAGTGTTTTTAGGCTAACAACTCCCATTTTGTTCTGGCTGATGTAATGATGGGTGGTGCTTGCATAGTTTTCATATCTTGTTGCTCCAATTGGCACACCCATGGGTATTATGCAGTCTATTCTGTGAAAAATCATCTTGCATGAAATTTAATGCCTCACAATGTTTAGTCTCTCGTATGGCATTGATGATGTCTATAGATGGCCCATTCCTGATAGTCGTACTGCCAGTCAGGGCGTCTGCTCTGTCATTGCCTTTTGAACGCTGCGTGCTGTATCAGATGGAGCCACTGTTTTCTTATTTGCCTCGCCTTGTTCATCTGTAGCATGCTCATTTGAGTCGCTGAGCAAACATGCATGGGTGAATTCTGAGTTTTGCATCAACTATTGGTGGCGCCAGATCACAACACTGTCTTGTCTTGGTGATAACCACCACAAAGTACTGTTTGTAATTATATGCTATGAGTATCCATTCCTCTCCAAGGTTTTATGTAATAAAGGGAGATCACCCATTGAAGTACTGTCTTTGCCCTGCCCAACCAAGACTGGCCTCATTTATTGTCTTTATAGTCTATTTAGTTCATTGTGCAGTGAGTGTGTAAAGACCTCAATGATTTTGAGGAAAGCACATGTTTGACACATTTCTAGCCTCCTGCTGTTTATATCTGGAAGATCTAGTAGATATCTCATTGCCCTCTATATGTCAGTGGGACATCCTTGGCCACCATGGCAGAGACCACCTTCCATGTGTAGTGCTGCTCAAGAAATGGAAACTACTTACCCACCTGCTACAAAGAAACATTTATGAAAATACTGGCAGTGGCGTCACTAGCATAATCAGAAGAAGAGCTACCAAAATCATCCAGTAAAAGAAGCCTAGATCACAACCTCCATGGTGAAATATGGAAGTGGAGACATGCTGGTAAGGAAAGCAGGCAGTCAGAGAATGGCAAAAAAGCATCCTGGTTTAAAGTGTCACAGCCACTCAGAAAATGTCGGATTTGAATCCAGTTTCAGAACAATATTCTCAGAACATTTGTTTCTGAGCAACCAGGTGATGTCCCCATTTTTACGCCTAGAGGTAGGTTTGGTATATGGTGCCAGTCACACATGTTATGGACCAATCAGCATTCTGTGGGTGATGTGATCAATATCACTGTGGCCACCTTTACTTCTCGTGACATTTCCTGGTACCCATTGTAGGCTGGACCAGTCCGGGTTAGTAAGGAAAGATCCTTTTAATGCCAGTGGACTATCTGGCATATAATGCAAGACTCATATTTATATAGACCAATAGACCCTAGGTGGATGATGTGGTCAGCATGACCCTGGCTGCCTTTTCTTCCCAGGACATTACAGACTGGGTCAGCCTGGAAGCATAAGTCAGTTGTAGAAATCCATCTGGGTGCAGATTTAAACTGGTGATTACTGAGCCACTAGGCAAACCTACCAGCCAGTACTGCAGCTAATGCGGCTTCCATACATCTCAGTAAACACACCAGAAGGTGCGACTCACGTCTTTCAAAAGAAGAAGAAAAATATTTTATTTTCAATAGATTAATGCAGGCCTGTCTGCCTTCCTTATGTCTCATTTCTCTCCTTGCATTCATTATTTTCTTCATATGTCTCTTTTTATGTTAATCTTAAACAGTGACAGTATATCCAATATAAATCCCTCAGAAATGTGCAAAACTCATTACTACATGATTAATTAGAAACACAGAAGAAGAAGGTATTTCAATAATTACTAATTGGCAGGTTTGTTTCTTTATTATTTCACCCCCCCCTCCCCCACCCCCCTCCCCCATGTCCAGTATATTAATAGATAACCAGCTTTGAAAAGAAATTTAAAGGTGCAAGATATTTAGAAATTATGGCTACATGACTAATGAGAAACAAAGAAGACAATACAATGATTGTAGATTGAAAACTATCCTTTATTTCATTGTTTTTCATTGTCTGTACGTTTTTTTTTTAAATTTAAATTTTATTTTGTGTCTAGTCACTGAATGGATAACCAACTTTGAGAAGAAAATTATGCCATTTCTGGAGACCTCTCGTCAGATCCCTGAAACAGAAGCCGCACAACTGGGCAGCAAGGAGCCAGATGCATATCCTTTTCTAGATACAATTGTGCTAGATACTTTGTTATGTTTAGTTTTATAAAAATACGATTGGTTGGTACAAAATGTCTAGTCAAGGTGACACCAGTTGTCACCGCCGATGGCTTCACCACAGAGACTGGCCTCTGTACTTACTGTACTGTACCGAGGTAGGGCTGTTGGGTCCTGGACATGGATGAGTTGTAAGACAAGGATGAGATACTTTTTTGTTGTGATTCAGGCTAAGCCTTCCAGACTACCTAAACTCCCCCCTTATTCAATACACTTGCCCCGCGGTCACAAGCTTAGTATTCCCTTCCAAAAAAAGGTTTTTTGTTGGTCGTGAAGCCAGGTTTTTCACTGCATTTCACGTCTTTGTCTAAGGGAAATCTTGGCCCCCTATATGCGTTAAAATTGTTTCCCATTAAAAAAAAAATTCCCCAAACCACAAAAACACTTTCTACATGTAACGCATTTTTCCCCATTTCGATGACATCTAAATGAATTTTTGAAAACCCTTTTACACCCCCCTTACCCAAAAGGATCCTTTACTGCTCTTTTCTTCTCATTGGTGCAAAAATTGCTAGGGCCATTCAATCTGCCATAGAAAACAGACAAAAAGAAGGGAATTGGGTAAACTTTTAAAACATTACCACAACAGTTTTTAAAAATAAAATTAGCGGGTCAGAAGCAATTTGGGCAATGTAAGAAAATTTCCAGCAGATGATTTTGACTTCCCCTCAAAAATTGTTTTAA
>CAJHNH020002591.1:45000-202824 GCA_905116865.2 Candidula unifasciata | reverse complement strand
CCCCCCCCCCCCCAGTATTCCTTCCTGTTTTTTTTTCCAAGTACTTTTGTTTTGCCATTAGGTCACTGTCCAAAAATCTCATAAAATTGTTAGTCATCCTTGCCGTATTTTGTAATTAAAAAAAAAATTTGCATGGGGGGGGGGGACGGGGGGGGAGATGAGAATAGACCCACACCTCGCCTCAAGAAAGCACGTCGTAGTAGGATAATTGGGGGCATTTGAAGTCAGAGTACATCAACCTGAGAGGCAAGGAACCAAGAGTCTGCATACACATAAGCCAGCCATGTCTGTGAAACACACAACAGGTTCTTGAATTCTGTGTGGATGAACACCCATAACTTTACGACGGTGAATACAAAGAAGAAGAAGAGAAAAAAAAACAGTGAAGAATGGATACGGTGTAGCCACTGCTGTCTTTGAGAATATTACATAGTGAGGCCCCAGTTTCTTCCAAGGTGTAACTCTCATACCATTGTCCAAAAATGAATGATTTTTCTCTTAAAATAGTCGCTGATTTGTTAGCAGATTAAATTTTTGTTAAATGTTTAATACCTCAAGAATATTTCTTAACAATGGTACAGAGGTGGAAAAATTTATTCTAGCAAACACCCAGGAGTTGTCCAAGGACAAGTGGTTGTGTCCTTTGTCAGGGAAGAAATTTAAAGGACCTGATTTTGTGCGTAAACACATCTTCAGTAAACATCAGGAGAAGATTGAGGAAGTCAAGCAAGAGGTCAGTGTGCGAACGTATATGTTAGTTCCCATATAGCTTGTATTTCACTTTTCCTCTTCCTCAACCTCTTTTTCTTCCTCTGCCATCCCTCCTCCCCCTCAAGTTTTTCATCTTTTTTAGCGGCAATCTCTTCTTTTCTTCCTCCCTTTGGTCTTCTACTTTGTCATCTTTTGCTTCTTCTTCCCCTTTTCATCTTCATCTGCTAAATTTTCTTTTACACTTCTTTGTTAACATTTTTATCTCTTCCTCTTCTGCAATACTCCTTGCTGCAAGGACATTTGTTTCCATTTCTTCCTGTTTTAAATGATACCATTCCAGTCATGTAGTCTTTGGTTTTATCCAATTCTTTAATGTCTCTTTTTGTTCCTTATGGAAATACTCTTTTGTATTGTAACTGGTTTTAAATTTACTTTAAAGAAAAATTGTTTGATAACAATTTTGATTGTTAAATGGTAGGTGGGGTGTCTGCGCCAGATGCTCATTTTGTTAAATGGTGGGCTCGGTGTCTTCAGTAATAATTCATTTAGGTATTGGTAGGGTATCCTCTGAAATGATTTGTTTATTTTAATAGTAGGTAGGACGTCTTTGATAATGTTTCTTTTATTAAAAGTAGAGTTAAAAGGTAGGCAGGTAAAAGGTAAAGTTAGTCAAGATTCCAACCTTATTAAAAAGTAGCAGGTGAAAAGTAAAATTAGTCAATATTCCAATATTGTTCAAAGGTAGGTAGGTAAAAGTTAAAGTTAGTTAAGATTCCAACATTGTTCAGAGGTAGGCAAGTTAATGTTAGTCAAGATTCCAACATTGTTAAAAGGTAGGTAGGTAGGTAAGAGGTAAAGTTAGTCTAGATTCCAACATTGTTAAAAATTAGGTAGTTAAGAGGTAAAGTTAGTCAATATTCTAACATCGTTTAAAGGTAGGTAGGTAAAAGGTAAAGTTAGTCAAGATTCTAACATCGTTTAAAGGTAGGTAGGTAATAGGTAAAGTTAGTCAAGATTCTAACATCGTTAAAAGGTAGGTAGGTAAAAGGTAAAGTTAGTCAAGATTCTAACATCGTTAAAAGGTAGGTAGGTAAAAGGTAAAGTTAGTCAAGATTCTAACATCGTTAAAAGGTAGGTAGGTAAAAGGTAAAGTTAGTCAAGATTCTAACATCGTTAAAAGGTAGGTAGGTAAAAGGTAAAGTTAGTCAAGATTCTAACATCTTAAGCTCCCAGTTCAGAAATAGGGAATTTATATCAGCAAAATCTAGTTGGAAATAAATAACTTTTCAGAGTGTCAAATATACTACTACCTTGGCTGCTGCAAGCGATAGTTATTATTTGAAAACAGATGGAGAAGATGTGTAGATAAAGCAAATATTGAACTGTCATGTGCATCATCCTCTCCAGGTTAGATTCTTCAACAACTACCTTCTGGACCCTAAAAGACCCTCGTTGCCTGAACACCCAAGTAATAAACCCAAGCCGGTGGCACCTCCCCCCAAGCCACGACCGGTGGAGCAAGCTACCAGCAGCTTTCAGTCAGCAGGCAGCTTTCCTGGTTACGGAGCACCTGCCCCTGGCTCGTATGGAAGTGGAGGTTAGTTATGATATTTATGTTATTGATTAGTACTACTTGTTTGTTGGCACCTTTTTGTTGTTCCAGATGATAGTGTTATAGACAGGCATGGGAAACACATTGCTAACTGAGGCCAGGGATGAAGTCCTCTCCATAGCACAAAACTTGGGCAGTATTGTGAAGATCATGTGTTGCAATGCAGTATGATCTCTCTCTCTCTCTCTCTCTCTCTCTCTCTCTCTCTCTCTCTCTCTCTCTCTCCTTTCTCTTGCTCTGTCTCTCTTCTCTCTGTCTCTCTCTCTCTCTCTCTCTCTCTTTCTCTCTCTCTCTCTCTGCTTGCCTTGTTTACTCCAAAGAAAAGATAACACCATTATATTTTGAACAGGTCATGCTGCAGAAGCTGTGGATCAGAGCACTTTTAATCTGGTTCCATCTGGCACATGGATATAATTCTTTGTTGGCTACTTGAAGGGAACAGAAAACGTGTGGGAATGCCCCATTGCAGGGATGTCAATTCTTGATTCATTTATTTTCCCTGTGTCAGTTCTGGGATCCCATTTTGAGGTAAAAAAAAAAAATGGCAAAAGATGACTAGTTAGGGCTTTTTCCTTCAAAGTTGGAATGCATCTGTTTGAGGGGCAAAAGAACCAGCAGTTTCCTTACAAATAAGCCAGATATGGTAAATGGATAAGCAACTCAAAATTCAGGTTCTGGAATGAGACCAGAACTGCACGAACAACCAAAACTTTCTGAGTTTACAGCTGGAAAACATGAAGAATAAAGGAGAAAATTTAATCATTTATATAATGCTTAGGATAGCATATAAGAAAAAGCATCCTTTTCACCCCCCTTTTCCCCCAGCAGATTGGTGATATTGTGCTACAACCATATTTTTTATTGACCAATTAGCTCTTAATTGGTGGTTTGGTCATCTTTACTTTCAGATACATTTCATGGCATCCAATTGAGGCTAGGTTGACCTGGTAGCTCAAGATTAGTTATTGAAAGCTTAGTGTGGATTCTTCTTCTGAGATCTTAAATAGGAGATTAGCACGTTGTGTTGTGGTTTTAGCTAGACTGCAATATCTGTGCATTTCAGCCCATTTTAAAACAATCTTCATTTAGTCACGTTTTAAGTAATAAGGTAATCACATTTCAAGCTTCATAGCAAACGGGTCGCTTCATAATTGCTCGGCTTGTGTGCCAATAAAAAACAGAATCTCCAGCACTATCCTTTGTGAACAGAATTGACCATCTCAGCTAAGTCAGTAACATACATGTGCATCAGATGCATAAAGCAGCCCTCAGAAATACCACCACAAATAGTCCAGCACTAAACATGCAGTTTGTCATCAATGAAAGCAGCAGTTAGAACAGATCAGTAACTGCACATGCAGTTTAATCACATAAGGCACCACCACTTCTCTGGCAACAGGCCACTCATCATTTTCTGAAAATTTTCATAAAATGAACCACATTTGAAAGTTGTAAAGCATTTTAAATTTGCAGGTCAGTGTCATCCCATGTACTCAGCTCAGTGTCATCCCATGTACTTAGCTGTGTCATCCCATGTACTCAGCTCAGTGTCATCCCATGTACTTAGCTGTGTCATCCCATGTACTCAGCTCAGTGTCATCCCATGTACTCAGCTTCAGTGTCATCCCATGTACTCAGCCTCAGTGTCATCCCATGTACTTAGCTGTGTCATCCCATGTACTCAGCTCAGTGTCATCCCATGTACTTAGCTGTGTCATCCCATGTACTCAGCTCAGTGTCATCCCATGTACTCAGCTCAGTGTCATCCCATGTACTCAGCTCAGTGTCATCCCATGTACTTAGCTGTGTCATCCCATGTACTCAGCTCAGTGTCATCCCATGTACTTAGCTGTGTCATCCCATGTACTCAGCTCAGTGTCATCCCATGTACTCAGCTCAGTGTCATCCCATGTACTCAGCTCAGTGTCATCCCATGTTACTCAGCTCAGTGTCATCCCATGTACTCAGCTCAGTGTCATCCCATGTACTCAGCTCAGTGTCATCCCATGTACTTAGCTGTGTCATCCCATGTACTCAGCTCAGTGTCATCCCATGTACTCAGCTCAGTGTCATCCCATGTACTCAGCTCAGTGTCATCCCATGTACTCAGCTCAGTGTCATCCCATGTACTCAGCTCAGTGTCATCCCATGTATTTAGCTGTGTCATCCCATGTACTCAGCTCAGTGTCATCCCATGTACTCAGCTCAGTGTCATCCCATGTACTCAGCTCAGTGTCATCCCATGTACTCAGCTCAGTGTCATCCCATGTACTCAGCTCAGTGTCATCCATGTACTCAGCTCAGTGTCATCCCATGTACTCAGCTCAGTGTCATCCATGTACTCAGCTCAGTGTCATCCCATGTACTCAGCTCAGTGTCATCCCATGTACTCAGCTCAGTGTCATCCCATGTACTCAGCTCAGTGTCATCCCATGTACTCAGCTCAGTGTCATCCCATGTACTCAGCTCAGTGTCATCCCATGTACTCAGCTCAGTGTCATCCCATGTACTCAGCTCAGTGTCATCCCATGTACTCAGCTCAGTGTCATCCCATGTACTCAGCTCAGTGTCATCCCATGTACTCAGCTCAGTGTCATCCCATGTACTCAGCTCAGTGTCATCCCATGTACTCAGCTCAGTGTCATCCCATGTACTCAGCTCAGTGTCATCCCATGTACTCAGCTCAGTGTCATCCCATGTACTCAGCTCAGTGTCATCCCATGTACTCAGCTCAGTGTCATCCCATGTACTCAGCTCAGTGTCATCCCATGTACTCAGCTCAGTGTCATCCCATGTACTCAGCTCAGTGTCATCCCATGTACTCAGCTCAGTGTCATCCCATGTACTCAGCTCAGTGTCATCCCATGTACTCAGCTCAGTGTCATCCCATGTACTCAGCTCAGTGTCATCCCATGTACTCAGCTCAGTGTCATCCCATGTACTCAGCTCAGTGTCATCCCATGTACTCAGCTCAGTGTCATCCCATGTACTCAGCTCAGTAACGGATGATGAAACTGTAACCTTTCAGTCTACAGATGAAGGAAAATGCAACAGCTAACTATTAGCAGAAGCAAAAATGTGCTACAACTAAAAGCTGTAAGGCTGCTTATCTACCATATTGACCACATATCATTTAGTTGCTTTTGTTACATGCTTGTTAAAAGACAGTGGGCCTACTGTCTCCTCTACCAAGGAACTCTGGATCAACACGGGAGGGGGAGGGGGGTGTAGATTGAGACTGATCTTTGGCCTGGCAGGTAAGCATTTAGCTCTACCACTGCCCGTTTCATTAGCTCCTTGGTCTAGGGGTAGGATTCTGGTTTTGGGTGGACAGCCAGAAAGCCCTCATTAGTTCATGAAAAAATCATGTTTCTTTACACAAACTAATTTGGTTCACAAGTGCAGGTTTTTGCAAAGATCCCTAGGGGTCATCACTTGAGCTACAAAGTTTATTGCTTTATGTGTCACTTGGCAGGTGACTAGCTCTTCTATGGAGAGAGCCCAAGCCATATAGGATAAAACCCTATGCAGTGAAGTCAGTCCTCTTGACCTCACCCACCCCTCCCCATATTTTGTATGTGTGACCATTTCCAATACTGATTTTGTTTCCCCTCAAAAACTGACATTTCATCAACACTGTTTCTAGTACATTCAAGTGCCTATCCTGTACAAGATACAAGACCATCTCCTGAGGCATTTCAGAGAAGCAGCATAGGAGGAGGCGGGTATGCCCATCGTCGATCAGATCCAAGACAGCTCATACATTACACAGACCTGGATACACCTGGCGGCCTGCATTGAAGGGCTAGCACATTGTGGTTTCTAAGTTGAAAATGTGGTTTTGTTTATTTTTTCTAAGATGAAAGTGGTTTTTTAGTTGTTTCTGAGATGAAAGTGTTGTTGTGTTGTTTCTAAGGTGAAAGTGTTTTTTTTTTGTTTATGGTGAAAGTTTTTTAAGATGAAAGCAATCAGTGTGGGTTTGGCTTTTTTTCCTAAGTAGAAAGTTGTTTCGGCTATTTCTAAGTAATTGTCGTTTCTGAGATGAAAGTGATTGTCCCTTTTAGGTTCTTGGGCCCTATTGTGAAGAAAACAAGAACAGACCACCTGCCTGCCCATCAAGCATGTCATAGGAGTTGACTAATTAGGGGGATCGATCCTTAGAAGTCAGAGTGCATCTGTCTGAGTGGCAAGGAACAAAGAGTCTGCATACAAATAAGCCAGATATGTAAAACGGATGTGCATGCAACACTGAGGTTCTGGAACAAATCTGGAGGTGGCCGAATACATAGAACTTTCTGTCAGAGTTACCAGCTGGTGAATGCGAAGAAGAAGCAGAAAAAGAAGATAGTGGTTGCAGTGGTTTTGGTTATATTTTAAAAAAGGTAAGAGCGGTGTTGTTTCTAAGATGGAAGTGATTGGAGCGGTCTTGTTTCTATAATGGAAGTGATTAGAGCGGTTTTGTTTTTAAGGTGGAAGAGATTGGAGCAGTTTTGTTTCTATGAAGAAAGTGATTGGAGCGGTTTTGTTTATATGATGGTGGTAATTGAAGCGGTTTTGTGCCTAAGATGGTAGGTGGTTGTTCCTAAGTTGGAAGTGGTTAAGAGTGATTTTGACTGTTTCTGAGTTGAAAATAGTTGACTGGAGGGGTTTTAATTTTTTAGATAAAGGTCATTAGAGTTATTTTATTGTCAAAAGTTGATTGGGGTGGTTTTCATGTTTCTTATTTGTAAAGTGGTCTAAGTAAGAGTGGCTGCAATTTGTCAGTAAAAATCTAAGGATGGAAATAAAATGTTGAAAAATTGGTTGTGTTTATTGTATTATTTATTTGATTTGCAGATGTTGTGTCTCTGTGTGGGTTCCAGGTCCATAGGGCGTCAGGGAGAGGGTGGGGGTGCGACTAGGAAACCCCCACCTTTCCAAAGCACATAAGCATGTTGTTCAAGGGGACTTATTACTGAGCTTCAGTTTGTGGAACTGTAGGAGTCTTGCTGGATAT
Source organism: Candidula unifasciata (assembly GCA_905116865.2). Lineage (NCBI taxonomy): Eukaryota > Metazoa > Mollusca > Gastropoda > Stylommatophora > Geomitridae > Candidula > Candidula unifasciata. Next base: position 195,505 of record CAJHNH020002591.1, on the reverse strand, counting down.
ATGGTTACCTGTCCATACCATAGGACGTAAAGGACAAATGTCCTGAGAGAAAACAGATACGTTTTTCTTAAGGCATGATATAGTCGTCTATGTTTTGGCTACTCATTCGGAATCTGCTCAGTTTTTGAATATTCCAGCTACTCATTGTTTGCTATCATTTTTGGCTAGTCATTCTAATCGTGTCTCAGTTTTAGCTTTAAATTCTTAAAGTTTTTTCATCTTTAGCTACTTATTCTGAACTCTATTTTTTTTTTTTTTTTTTTTTTTTTTTGGTTTTGTTTTGTTTATCATCGTCATAAGATGCCTTGCTGACTGGCATGGCTGGTCATGCCTCTCCACAATCCGCGATCTCCTGCATCATGTATCAGTTCGTGTGCTGACTCACCTCCAGGCCATGCAACAAGACTGTCAAGAATCTTCTCTCATTGTCTTCCTCTATCTCTCCTTCCACAGATCTTTTCAGTGGTCATAATATGTTCTATTTTCCCTCTTCTCATAACATGGCTAACAAATTACTTCTGATGTCTGTGATAAGTTGTCTTCGAGCTCCTGCCTCTTTCAAAACCTCTTGGTTGCTCTTTTTTGCTGTCCAAGGTATTTTAAGCACCCTTCTGAAAAACCACATCTCTGAGGCCTTAAGAAATTGTTTGGCCTGCCATATGTCAAAACTGGATGTGTGTAGCAAGCAAGAAATCTTTATCTAACCTTTAATGACAGAGATATATTGCATAAGATATTCTTCGTTTTATAAAATGCAGTTTTTGCCTGTCCTATTCTGTTTCTTATCTCAATAACGCAGCTTTCATCTGATGTTATCCATGTGCCCAGATACTTAAATTTCTGTACTTGTCCTAAAATAACACCATTGACTTTTATTACATTTAGAAAAATTTCCTTTCTTTGATACCACTATTACTTCTGTCTTTACATTATTCAAACTGAGGCCCATTCTTCTACTTTCTATCACCACAATGTCTATCATTTTATGTATTTCTTTCTGACTTTTGCTATCAAGACTGTGTCAACAGCAAAAAATAAATTGTTTATATTGTGCCGACCAACCACAATTATGGGCCTATAATTAAAGATCTCATTATACTTGTATATTCACTTTATAGTGAAATAAATCAGGTGACAGTGCACATCCTTATCATACGCCCGCCCCTCTTTATGCACCGAAATTTACCTAAACAGTTGTTAATTCTTATGGCTGCTGTTTGCTGCCACTACATATTCTTTATTGTTCGTAGATCTTTTCCATCGTTTAATTTTGCTAACAGTTTGATTACATCTTCATGTTTCACACAGTCAAATGCTTTTGTATAGTGTATGAAGCATAAGTACAAATCAGTCTTTACTTCTATAGTTCTTTCTGACAATGTCCTTAGGATGTATATGGCATTGTTTGTACCTTTTCCTTCTATAAATCCAAATTGTTCCTTCGCTGATTTCTGGTTTAATTTTGTTTCCTATTCTTCTCATAATTATTCTCAGTAAAATCTTAGTCATGTGACTCATAAGACTTATTGTGCAATGGTCTTCACATTTTATAGTGCCTGGTTTCTTTGGCAGAGCTATAAATATGGATTTTAAGAGGTCATGTGGAATGTACCTACTATTATAAACATTATTTAAAAGTTTAGTTATTATTTCAATTCCAAAATCTCCCAGTGCTTCAATTTCTTCCTGTGAGGTTTTTTCTGGCCCGGGTGCTTTTCCTTTCTTCATATAATGCAATGCATCCTCAACTTCTGCAGTCACTATTGGTGGACTATCATTGTTGGCCTGCAATTCTACATCTGGTCTATTATCGTCATACAATTCCCCTATATACTCTGTCCATCTTTTTATTATATTACTATGTCCCATTAATAAGTCACAATCTTTTGATTTTAAACATCCAGTGCTGTTATGTGGCATCTTTCCTGTTAACATATTTAGTACATGGAATGTGAGTCTTTCCCATGATTTTTCCCCAACCTCTGTACACATTTGATTCAACCAGGCTTCTTTAGCCACTTTGCAATTTTGTTATTTTTAATATTCTAGAGTATTCTGCTTTATCATTCTTTTTCTTCCTTCTTGTTTTGTTTAAGCTTCTCATTATGATTATTATTTTGGCTAGTCATTCTAATCATGTCTTAGTTTTAGCTACTGATTGTCAATTATGTCTCAAGGTCGCTCATTCTCATAACTTTAATGAGTCTTCTTTTCATTTAAGGCAGTTGATTTTTGTTATACTGTGCTGCTCAAGCCATCATACCATAATTTTCTCTTTTTTGTTGTTGTTGTATGGCATACTACAATGAGTTTATATCCAACCTACCTTCTTTTCTGTTAGTGTATGTCACCTAAGTCTCTTGATTGCCAAAATTGAAAGCAGACAGTCCAGTCTTGGAACATGAGAGGAAAACTGCAGTAAGTCATGACAACATGAAAGGAAGTATATCAGGAAAACATAAAAGGCGTCTGTCAGGAAAACATAAAAAGGCAGAATGTCAGGGAAAACATAGAAGGCAGTAAGTATGTCAGGGAAAACATAAAAGGCAGTAAGTATGTCAGGGAAAACATAAAAGGCAGTAAGTATGTCAGGGAAAACATAAAAGGCAGCATGTCAGGGAAAACATATAAGGCAGTATATTAGGGAAAACATGAAACGCAGTCTGTCATGAAAACGAAAGGCTGACTGTCATAAAAATGTTGAAGGCATTAAGTATGTCATGAAAACATGAAGGCAGTCTGTCATGAAAACATAAGAATGTCATGAAAACACGGACAGCAGACTGTCATGAAAACATAAGTATGGCATGAAAACATGCAAGGCAGTATGTTGTGAAAACATGAAAAAGCTGTTCATGAAGACATGAAAGCTGGAGGCACAGAGAGACTAGAGAGACCAAAAGAGATGATGCTGAACAATTTGGCATCTTGTTATGGAAGAACATCTGTATCAGAGATTATATTACATGAAGTCAGAATCCTTATTTGAGATAACATTGGAAAACAAACACATATTATAACCATTGAAACAAAAACATGTCCTCAGTCATATGAGCAGATCAGACCAAGCCACACTGTTGTGCTTATGTACTGAACACTGCAGACTCAACAAATGCTCATATAAATAAGGTGTGAGCCAAACTCTCTGTCAGTTTCTTCATGCTAAACAGACTCCAGAACATGTCTAGCAAGACTGTCCACTCCTGGCGGGACTACGAAGCAATATGTGGCCATACCTAGCAGAACAGACAGCTAAGCTTTGGGCAAACCTAAGACCTTGAGATGACATCCCAGTTCATAGCAGACAGTGATTTAAGCTCATGACCAGATATTGCTGAAGAAGAATATAATATGAGAGTGGGGGATCCACACTCACCTACTGGTCTTGGCTAGATTGACATGAGAGAGGGGGATCCACACTCACCTGCTGGTCTTGGTTGAATGACATGAGAGAGGGGTTCCACACTCACCTGCTGGTCTTGGTTGAATGACACGAGAGAGGGGAATCCACACTCACCTGCTGGTCTTGGTTGAATGACATGAGAGAGGGGGATCCACACTCAACTGCTGGTCTTGGCTTGAATGACATGAGAGAGGGGGATCCACACTCACCTGCTGGTCTTGGTTAAATGACATGAGAGAGGGGGGATCCACACTCACCTGCTGGTCTTGGTTGAATGACATGAGAGAGGGGGATCCACACTCACCTGCTGGTCTAAGTTGAATGACATGAGAGAGGGGATCCACACTCGCCTACTGGTCTTGGTTGAATGATATTTGAGTGGGGGATCCACACTCACCTACTGGTCTTGGTTGAATGACATGAGAGAGGGGGATCCACACTCGCCTACTGGTCTTGGTTGAATGACATGAGAGAGGGGGATCCACACTCAACTGCTGGTCTTGCTTAAATGACATGAGGGGGATCCACACTCACCTGCTGGTCTTGGTTGAATGACATGAGAGAGGGGGATCCACACTCACCTGCTGGTCTTGCTTAAATGACATGAGAGAGGGGGATCCACACTCACCTGCTGGTCTTGGCTTGAATGACATGAGAGAGGGGGATCCACACTCACCTGCTGGTCTTGGCTTGACCTCTGCATCTGACAGATTTGTTTCTCGGAAGTGACCTTGACTCCCATGTGGGTAACAGGTGATGTCCAGGGAAGTAAAAGTAGCATCTGGGATGTTGAACATATAACCCAAGGAGCAAAAATTGGTCTATAAAAATATGAGCCTATAGCACTTCAATTTTTATACCCTTGTCATAAAGTACAGGATAGAATTTATCAGAATCTATGGCTCGAAATATGAAACTACTCTAGGAAAATGTCCCGAGAAAAATAGAAACAATTTTCTGAATTTTCCTACCCCGAAGCAAGGAATTAGGTGGTCATCTTTAGTCTCTTCCTCAATAATCGAGATAAGTCATGGGCTATTTATCTAACTAGGGTGACCTTGCTTTTATATGTACTGCCCCCAAGAAACTTTCACTAATAAAGTGGTTTTATTCTATCATGACGACACATGGTCACAAACTATATTAATTTCTCGAACGTTTAGAATTATTCATGAAAACATGTATTTGATATTTTCTTTAGTTATGGTTACACATCTTGGAAATCATAAATTTAGTTTATTTCTAACAATAGTGACAACACAATGTTTCGGTTATGACTTTAGGTTTCAAAATAATCAAATTCTATAAATGTTTCTCTATACAGTTTCTTCTTATCATCTTAATATTTGCTTCATCGACCTCTGAATAGATTGCTGTTCAGAATTTCCTCTGAGTGGATTTCAATGTCACCTGTTTTTTTTTCTCCTCGATATCTTTGATGTTAATTGCTGTCTTACGTTGTTTCCAATGCTTGCTTCTTGCATGATGGTAATGAGAATTTTGATACTTCTGGATTGGGATTATACGTCTTCTATCATCTCAAAAAAAAAAAAAAAAGCCTGATGTGCCAATGGTGTCCTTATTTTTTAAATTTATTTTGAAGACTGTGGACAAGACATGTTGACCAACTCCACATAGCATGACTGGCTCTCTAAATACTTGAGTGACTTTTCTGCATCAGATAATTTCATCAAAGAAGTTTTCATCGTTATTAGTACCCACAGGAGCGGACTGCTTTAGTGACCATGTTCCAGTTGTAGGAAAAATTAGAATAAAACTAAAGAACATTAGAAAAACACCACAGAACATCAAGTTAAATTTAGGAATTCTTAGAATGGATAAAGAAATTAAGGACCAGTACAATACCGGTATAATGCAATGGAAATTATACAGACTATTGATGAACAGTGGAATATGTTGCGTGAGTCAGTTCAGCAGACATCTAAAGAGACAATCCCACCAACCCATAGAGTTGCAAAAAAAGAAATGGATGTCAACCAAAATTCTGCAGTTGATGGATGAAAGAAGGAAGAAAAAGAATGATAAAGAAGAGTACTCTAGAATACAAAAAGAAATAGTGAACAAATGCAAAGTGGCTAAAGAAGCCTGGCTGAATCAAATGTGTACAGAGATTTGGGAAAACAACAGGAAAGACTCACATCCCATGTACCAAAAGATAAATATGTTAACAGGAAAGATGACACGTAACAGCACTGTATGTTTGAAATCAAAAGATGGTGACTTATTAATGGGACATAGTAATATAATTAACAGATGGACAGAGTATATAGGGGAATTGCATGATTATAATAGACCAGATGTAGAACTGCAGACCAACAATGATGGTCCACCAAAAATGACTGCAGAAGTTGAGGATGCAATACATCATATGAAGAAAGGAAAAGCACCCGGGCCAGAAAACATCTCACTGGAAGAAATCGAAGCACTGGGAGATTTTGGAATTGAAATAATAACTAAGCTTTTAAATGATATTTATAATAGTGGGTATATTCCAAATGACCTTTTAAAATCCATATTTATAGCTCTGCCTAAGAAACCAGGCACTATAAAATGTGAAGACCATCGCACAATAAGTCTTATGAGTCACATGACTAAGATTTTACTGAGAATAATTATGAGAAGAATAAGAAACAAAATTAAACCAGAAATCAGCGATGAACAATGTGGATTTGTAGAAGGAAAAGGTACAAACAATGCCAAATACATCCTAAGGACATTGTCAGAAAGAGCTATAGAAGTAAAGACTGATTTGTACATATGTTTCATAGACTATACAATAGCATTTGACTGTGTGAAGCATGAAGAAGTAATCAAACTGAGTAGAAAAATTAAACATTGATGGGAAAGATCTACAAATAATAAAGAATATGTATTGGCAGCAAACAGCAGCTATAAGAATTAACAACTGTTTAGGTACATTTCAAAGCATAAAGAGGGGCGTAAGACAAGGATGTGTACTGTCACCTGATTTGTTTTCAATATACAGTGAATATATAATGAGAGCTTTAATTGGTATGCCAGGAATTGTGGTTGGTGGGCACAATATAAACAATTTACGTTATGCTGATGACACAGTCTTGATAGCAACAAGTCAGAAAGAACTACAGGAAATGATAGACATTGTGGTGTTGAAAGGTGGAAAAATGGGTCTCAGTTTGAATAATGGGAAGACAGAAGTAATGGTGGTATCAAAAAAACGAATTATTCCTAAGTGTGTAATAAAAGTTGATGGTGTTATTTTAGGACAAGTACAGAAATTTAAGTATCTGGGCACATGGATAACATCAGATGGAAGATGCATGAGATAAGAAATAGAATAGGACAGGCAAAAACTGCATTTTATAAAATGAAAAACATCTTGTGCAATATATCCTTGTCATTGAGAGTTAGAAAAAGAATTCTTGCTTGCTACATACATCCAATTTTAACATATGGCTGTGAATCCTGGACAATCGGTAGGCAGGCCAAACAATTTTTAGAGGCCTCAGAGATGTGGTTTTACAGAAGAATGCTTAGAATACCTTGGACAGCCAAAAAGAGCAAACAAGAAGTTTTTAAAGAGGCGGGTGCCGAAAACAACTTGTCACAGACATCAGAAGGAGACAGTCATCATTTTTCAGCCATGTTATGAGAAGAGGGAAAATGGAACATGTTGTGACCACTGGAAAGATATGTGAAAGGAGAGATAGAGGAAGACAACGAGAGAAGATGCTTGACAGTCTTGTTGCATGGCATGGAGGTGTGTCGGTACACGAACTGATACATGCTGCAGGAGATTGCAGATTATGGAGAGGTATGATCGCCCATGCCAGTCGGCAAGGCACCTGATGATGATGGTTAGTACCCAATGATTAGTACATTTTCTGACAATCTCCAGTGTTTGTTTTGTATTTTTATTTCAGTTTAAATTAGAATTTTTACTTCTGTTTATGTTTAATTTGTCTTATGGTAAAAAAGATTAAAATTGCTTGATTGAAATGAGGATCAACGTCATTGCACCAGGTTTTATTCCATGGGGCTAAGTTTCTCTCCGCAGAACGCTGGTTGCCTGCAGAGAGCGTCACACAAAATACAAACTCGGGTGACACGAATCTTAAAAATTGCACTTATGAACTGAAAGGCGAAGCCGGGAAATAGAGCATGAGGCAAACGGTTTGACCAGTTGCCATAGAGACCCCCTGGAGGTTGTTATGTTAAGGCATGGTTGCTTAGTCATTCGATTTTCCTGGACAAAAAAAAATCAGACTGTCAGGTACCATTAGTATTGGAACTTTGCGCTGGTTGCTGAAGATGGGGACAGAGCACATATGGGAGTACCCCAGAGTGCTTTGATGACTTTCTTGATTCAGCTCAACTTGGTTGAACATAAATAACAAATAAATTTACTTCACCTATCAAAGTATTATAAGGACACGCTTCTGAAAAAAAAAAATTTATTTAGATTTTTACTGTAAAATCTCAAACATGACTCCATTTATTAACTTTGGTTCGAAAAGATCAAAGGAGTTGGCTGGTATTCAGCATCCTAGGAATCTATGGACTAAAGAATACCACTATTATTGCATCATAGATATTCTAAGGCTGCATGCAAAAAATGAATCTTACAGGCAGTTTTAAAAAAAAAATGGCTGGCAAGTGTGTTCATGAGATGTTCGAACTATAGAATGTCTTAACACTAGAACCCACAAAGGAATAGAAATAAACACCAAAAAAACACATGAAGAAGGGAGATAGAGAGTGGAGTTGAAAAGATGAGGACAATAGGAGAGCTGCATGCGATAGCGAAAGATAAAATGACCTGGCATAAGTTGGTTGAGGGCCTATGCTTCAATGGGAGTTAAAAGCAAAAAAAAAGGCATTGCAGATCCCTTGAAGTTTGTTTGCTGCCTCCCAAAAGAGAAAAACTAAGTAGACAGCTAACACAGATAAGATCAGGCATTAGAATTCTTTAGATCCACTCTGTTCACATTTCAATATATTCTACTGACAAACTACTTTTATCTTCTTTACTTTCTGTCACTGTTCCAGATGTTAAGGGAGACACTAGGTTCTGGTTCTTACTGTTCTGACCACCTAATACTGTCTTGGGCACTTTGTCCCTTTCCTCATTTATGCATATGCCAACAAAGGAAGTCTCTATGAGCAAAGAATTTTATTGGCTGTCTGTTATGCTATTTAGTTCTGGCTCCTTGATTCCCCCCCCCCCCTTTTTTTATGATGCCATTTGTTTTTATTTTATCCTCACTCTTGCAGCCTTCCTGAGACATCTAATTTCTGTGGTTTCTATTTTGTATTTGTGTGTTTTTCATTTGATTAACTAGTATTGTCAGCCTTGGATGTGTATGTTCTTTGTGTAGGTCAGGGCTATGTGTTGAAGACGACTAGCTGTCTAAATATTTGGTTTGCTTTGTGTATATATCATTTTATCAAAAACAAAAACTAATCATAAACAATGCAGCCTAGAATAATTTCATATTTTTATTATTAAGTAGACAGAATAATAACTGGAGTTAATAAATATACATCTTAACAGGACTAACAACAAATAACATGCACATTTCAAACTTTCTTAATGACACTCATTCACTGCATGCTCACTGATATGCTTCAATGTTAGACACTGTATGTAGGTCAAACCTACACAATGTTAGACACTGCATGTAGGTCAAACCTACACAATCAGAGACACTGCATGTAGGTCAAATCTACACAATGTTAGACACTGCATGTAGGTCAAATCTACACAATGTTAGACACTGCATGTAGGTCAAACCTACACAATGTTAGACACTGCATGTAGGTCAAATCTACACAATGTTAGACACTGCATGTAGGTCAAATCTACACAATGTTAGACACTGCATGTAGGTCAAATCTACACAATGTTAGAGACACTGCATGTAGATCAAACCTACAAACAGTTAAGTAGATGAAGTAAGTTGTTTGTCAATATTTAACAAGAACATATGTACATAAATATAAAGTATACATCATACAAAATTATGTACATATATTTATTACAAAGACAAAATTAATTATAGAGAATATGTTTATAACTTCACAGATGAAAGTCTTTCTCTAAGGAAAATTGTGCCCTGTCCATCTGGTTCCTCACGTGGGTCTCGGGGCCCGGTCTTGGGGAAAACAAGAATAGACCCACTGCCTACCCAAAAGCATGTCATAAGAGTTGACTAGCTGGGAGCTTCCTTCAAAGTCTGAGGGCATCTGCCTGAGAGGCAAGGAAGCAGCAGTCTGCATACAAATGAGTCAGATCTGTAAAAGGGATGCACAAGCAACACTCAGGTTCTGGAAGTGCAGCCCAGAAGTGGATGAACAACCAGAACTTTCTGCCAGAATTTACAGCTGTTGAATGCCAAGAAGAAGAGTCCATCTGGTGCCATGTCTTAATGTGGCAAAAATTTATCACGTTAATTTTTTTATTTCCTTCTGCTCATTTTTTTTTCATTCAGTCTTTTCAGAATCTCTGTACTGATAGTTTTGGTTTGCATAATATATGACCTATTCGTCTCTATACTCAGATCTCCAGAGACTCAATACAATATAGTTATAAAGGGTATTTACAAGCACTTGTCTTTTCGTTGTCCTGTTTTTGTGAACTGAAAGGCAAATGGCTAAACTATGTAATAATTTTAAATTGATGACATAAGACACAACTCATGTTTTGTTGCCTTGTCCATTGAGAGTCCAGTCACAGTTTGTGCAGTATTTAGTTTGTCGGTAATTTCTTTTAAGTGATCACGTAAATAGGCAACTTAAGCTCTGTCTTCATGTTCACTGAGTGTTCTACTCTGTGTTTTATTCAATACTATGTTGATAAAACAATGTCGCATACCAGCTTGCCCCAATTTTAAAACACCCTGCTGTCCCAGCTGAGATAAAAAGACAAATTATAAATACAATCTTTATACCGACATTAGGTTATCAATGTCAGACTTGGACATTAACAAAAGAACACGAGAGAAGACTAACCACCTGTGAAATGAGATGTTTGAGAATGGCTGCGAAGAGATCGAGTGAGAAACGATGTGATTACAAGAACTATTGGAACCATACCCATCGTTAAATTTATTGAGAAGCAAAGAATGAAATGGTTTGGTCACCTAATGAGAATGGAACCAACGATGCCAGAATCAAGAGCATACAACATGAAAATAGAATAAACAAGAGGCAGGGGAAGACCAAGAAGAAGATGGATTGAAGGAGTCACGGACAACTTGAGACTTCATAACATCACGGCATATGAAGCGACTGAGCGCGCCCTGGCTCGGTTGCCGATCATCTGATAGACTGCGACGCCTAGCGGCACAAGCAGATTTTGACAAAAGAAGAAGAAGTTGATAGAGACTGAGGGAAAAAGTTAGTTTTATTTGTGCAGGTTTTTTCCTTTTCCTTCATTGAGTTTTCTAGTCACAGTTGCACTGTATTTAGTACTTTGATAACTTTGAAGATGCTCTTATAAAACTAGACCTTACCTGCAAGGAGTTGACAAAGCTGTAATCAGATTTTTGATGTCTTTTTTTTTCATCTTCTTCAGCATTCCATACTCTTTAGATTAACTGCTGTAGATGCCACTCACCTCCATAATTGACCTCTTTCCAACTGGTGACTCCAAATGTATGCTCGTAGATATGGCTATGTTATCTCTCTGCTATATTCTTGGTCTGCCTCATAATGTTTGAGTATAAAAAATTTTTTTTTACCAACACCAGAGTCCATACACTCAGGGGTGGTTTGTACAATTGATTACCTTTTCTACCCCAAGCAGTTATCTGCTGAGGGTTATGTGCTGAGTTATAAATTTGTTTATTTTAAGGAGAGTTAAAGTATCACGTGTGACAGAAACTGTTAAAGTAGCATCGTAAAAGAAGTAAAATATGTGGAGCAACATTTGATGAGATAGTATTTGCTAGGACCAGCAACATACAAAGAGTTGGCATTTGCTTGGAAAGCAACATATGATCAGCTGTTATTTGCTTGGTACAGCTATGTGCTATCAGCTGAATGGTACAACAAACATATGATGCATTTGTATTTGCTTTGTACAGCAATGTATCATGAGCTGATATCTGCTTGCTACAGAACTGCATGATCAGCTGAATGGTATAGCAGTGTATAATGAGTTGGTATTTGATTGGTACAGCAATGTATGATCAGCTGATGTTGGGTACAGCAATGTATGATGAGCTGATGTTTGGTACAGCAATGTATGATCAGCTGAATGATACAGCAATAAATGGGGAGTTGAAATTTTCTTGGTACAGCAATGTGTGATGAGTTGGTATTTGCTAGGACCAGCAACATAAAATGAGCTAAACTTGCTTGGTTTGTATTTGCTTGTTCAGCAATGTATGATGAGCTGAATGATACATAAATGTAGGGATTGTATTTGTTTGGTACAGCAACTTATGAGTTGCTATACAACAATGTATGCTGCACTGGTTTTTACTTAGTACAGCAATGTATGAAGAGCTAAATGGTACAGAAATGAATGAAGTGGTATTTATTATATGAGTTGCTGTACAGCAATGTATGACGAGTTAGTATCTGCTTGGTACGGTTAGGTATGATGAGTTGAATGATAGGTACACCATTGTATAATGAGTTGAATGGTACATCAGTATATAATGAGTTAAATGGTATATCAGTATAAGTTGAATAGCACATCCTCTTATGAGTTGGATTGGCACAGCAACATTTGAGTTGCAAACTACAGCAACATATAATAAGTTGGTATAGCAAGTATTATGAAACACTTGACGCAAAAAAATATGGGATGATTTTTTTGGGTAAACATATGATTTGCTTGCCACAGTAACATTTGAGTGTTTACAGTAAGAATGATAAATTGGTACAGCAAGTATGAAGAAATACTTGTTACAGCATGACACACAATCAGCTGACTGCAATATGCTTATACTCCACAGAAGATAAACATCTGAAATGTCCTTGCCACATCCTTTGAAGAAACACTGACACTGTTATCATAACTTTTAACCCTTTCACCTTTCTCAACATTTCTCGATGTGTTCTGAGTGGTTACAATTATTCATGTGTGTACAGCTGGTTCTCAAGCCAGGGAAAGGCTGCAGTGACTGCCTCCGCCTCCCTTCTCAAACTAGATGCTATGGTGTCATTTGCCAGGCTTTGCTGCACTAAGCCGTGTCCATTCACTTTTGCTAAGAACCCCCATGAGCTTTATCTGCCTCTCAACACAGAGCCATCTGTATACATAATCACATCACCTGGGTAAGAATTGTCATGAACCATTTGCGGAACTTCTGATTCAGCAGTGTCCGCTGACCAGTCCGCTGCCCACTGTGATCAGAACCTCACAAGTGGCCCTAAATTCTCAGGCTCAAAGAATCATTTGCCTACACCAGGGGTCAAAAGTTAAATATGGGAAGTTTTGGCAGTCTGGTAATATTAGAATCAATATTTAAAAAAATTTACATCCTAAGTTGAGGTGTTTGTTTTGTGTGTGTGAATGATATTACAGACGACCCCTGAACTTTGTTCCATGGACCCCAGGGGGCCCTGCCGACAATCATGTGATAAAGACTAAAGTACAAAAACTTAGGATACAAAGTGTTGGAGTAACAACTATCTGTGATTCTGGGACTGAAAGCGTTAAATGAATTATCTTTAAAAATGAGAATCTTGACAAATGAGGAAGATGTGATGCTGTCTCAACAATCAAATTCATCAGAACCATCTGGACAGTCATTGTATCCATCACAAAACATTTGCGCTGGAAGGCACATCTCATTTCGGCATGCTTTTTCTGTCACTGAACAACCTTCAAGAAAAGAAAATAAAACAACTAAGTTTGCAACAACAACAAAAAACCCAACACAACAGATATTTTAACTCTTAACATTCACAGACTCAAAGCATTCTGAGATAAAGACAGGCCTGCTTTGTGTTAAGTGGCAGATAATTGCTTCTGGGGTCACAGGTAGATAGTATTCTTTGAATATTTTCTCCACAATTTGCAAGTGTGTTGGGAAATGAACAAGCAGACACACCGTAAGTTGATGATGAACTGATGCATGCCAAGGTAGATGTGGTCATGGGCTCTGGCAGCAAGTGAGCAATGCTGAAGGTAGATGTGGTCATGGGCTCTGGAAGAAAGTGAGCAATGCTGAAGGTAGATGTGATAGGCTCTGGCAGCAAGTGAGGACTGCTGAAGGTAGATGTGGTCATGGGCTCTGGCAGCAAGTGAGCAATGCTGAAGGTAGATGTGGTCATGAGTTCTGGCAGCAAGTGAGCAATGCTGAAGGTAGATGTGGTCATGAGTTCTGGCAGCAAGTGAGCAATGCTGAAGGTAGATGTGGTCATGGGCTCTGGCAGCAAGTGAGCAATGCTGAAGGTAGATGTGGTCATGGGCTCTGGCAGCAAGTGAGCAATGCTGAAGGTAGATGTGGTCATGGGCTCTGGCAGCAAGTGAGCAATGCTGAAGGTAGATGTGGTCATGGGCTCTGGCAGCAAGTGAGCAATGCTGAAGGTAGATGTGGTCATGGGCTCTGGCAGCAAGTGAGCAATGCTGAAGGTAGATGTGGTCATGAGTTCTGGCAGCAAGTGAGCAATGCTGAAGGTAGATGTGGTCATGGGCTCTGGCAGCAAGTGAGCAATGCTGAAGGTAGATGTGGTCATGGGCTCTGGCAGCAAGTGAGCAATGCTGAAGGTAGATGTGGTCATGGGCTCTGGCAGCAAGTGAGCAATGCTGAAGGTAGATGTGGTCATGAGTTCTGGCAGCAAGTGAGCAATGCTGAAGGTAGATGTGGTCATGGGCTCTGGTAGCAAGTGAGCAATGCTGAAGGTAGATGTGGTCATGGGCTCTAGCAGCAAGTAAGCAATGCTGAAGGTAGTGGTCATGGGCTCTGGCAGCAAGTGAGTAATGCTGAAGTGTGAACAAATAGATCATCATGGTCTAAAGACAATGGTGCAGCAGGGAATGACCAGGAGATCTGGCCAACACCCAAAACTCAGAGAAAAGGCAAGACACATGTATAATCAAAGTGCTACTGGTACTATCAGAATTGGAACTGGCTGCTGAAGATGAAGACATAACACTTATGGGAATGTCCAGTGTGTTGTGATATCAGTTGTTTACTCACATTCCCTGAGAACAGATGGAAGGTGAATTTAGAAGTGACATTTTACAGGATGAAAAATATCTGTGAGATATCGTTGAGCGAGAAAGAGAGTTTAGGGAGGTCACAGGTAGAGCATACAGGACTGTCCAATCTTTTCTCTTGGTCATGCCTGTGTAGTGGGGAATGAACAGGTAGGTAGACTGGCTAGATCTGCACAACTTCGTAGAATATTGATGCAGGATAAGGCAGGCATGGTTGAGGCCTTATGGGAGCACATATACCATTTAGAACAGCAAAATCATCATCAGTCTAGTGAGAGTGATGCAGTGAGGAGTTACAAAGTGACCTGGTGGATACTCAGCGCTAAGAGGAAAGGCAGATTGTTGTTGGCAGCATTGGTATTGAAACTTTGCACTGTTGCTGAAGATGGGGAAAGAGCACTTAGAATGCCCTGAGTGCTGTTATGGCGATTTTTGAATCGGCTCAACTAGAACAATGTGGTAGATGCCTAGATGTGGTTGTATAAAATAAGAACAGAATAAAGATTTCCTGAAAGAATGATATTCACAAAGAGAACTCGCTACCTGCATCAGAACGGACAATATATATTTTTTTTCTTTTTGAGGATGAGAGACTATGCATACAGGAGATTAAAATACATGATCTAAGAAAAAAAAAACAAAGAAAGGTCCTCTGTATAGAGGAATATAGCAGGCAAAAACAAGATGCTCAAGGAATGTTACATAGAAGGGTCACATGTACCGTGGAATACAGCAGAGAATTATCACATGTATTCAGCAGTATAATAAATACAAATCATGCATACCCCAAAAATTTAAAAAAATATCAAATGCACACAGAAATATAACAGAACATTCATGTGCATCTAGAAATTTGACCAAAATAAAAAGTCCTACTCATATAACAAAGAATGGATCACATAAATATAAATCTAACACAGGGGTCACATACCTAAATGTGTACAAAAAGAAAAAGTCCCATACATCCAGAAAACAAAGGAGCCACAGAGTTTGAAGAAAAAACAATATTCATGTCAGTTGAAAATTTATAAAAGACAATAAAACTGTACCTGGCTTCTTTGTTGTTTCCATTGTTGGAGAAACTCTGCCAATTATTCTCCCATATGGATTGTCTGCAAATATAAAAAGAACATTTCAGGCGTATGTTTCTTTTCCAGGAGGGATGGTTTAGAAAAAGATCATGAGTGCTTTCAGGCAATGGAGTCACAAAGTGGAAGAGATTGGGATGACACTGTGTAATATTCCCAAAGTGTAAGAGATTGGGATGACACTGTGTAATATTCCCAAAGTGTAAGAGATTGGGATGACACCGTGTAATATTCCCAAATTGAAAGTGGATGCACTAATCTGCTGCAACAAACCTCCATTGTGGAAAGGATACACTCATGTTTTTGGTATTTTTGATGACACTTATAACTTAGCCACAATTTTGGATGAAATTAAATCAAAGATACAAATAGCGGGGAGTGGAAAGTGAGAAGCAACAACAAAATTCATAATTTGTTTAAATCACCATTGATCATTGGCATCATATGGCTAATTAGACAAATGGCTGGGGCATATTAAGAGAATGTCAATTGACAGAAAGGTAAAAACTACACAAGGCAGTTGAATGATTGTAGTCCAAAAGGTACCAGAGATATAAGTGGAGGCGGTTGAAATAAACCTTAAGAACTCAGAATGCTGAAGAAGTTTTTTGGTTTTGAGACTCAAGCCTTATGGAATTCTAGTAGTGACATTTGAATGATTTAAAAAGGTAATTATCCTCTTCTTCCCTTCCTCTTGTACCACTTCAAGTGTCGAGGAAGACATAAGGTTCTACTTCTTGCTTTTCTGGGCGCCTAGACCATAGACATATTGTGCTGTTGTTGAGTTTCTGATATTTTTCCATATTGTTCTTTGTCTACCTCATGCCTATATTCCTCTCTACTTGTTTATTTATGCCTTGTATGGTATGACATCCAAAGCATTCTCTCTAAGTGGACAAACTATTTTCCTCTCTTTGATGTAATTTAGTATAGGTTTTGTATATACTTTTTCTCTTTCATAGCTTCAATCCTGATTCGATCACTTCCTTCTCCCCAAAGACATGCATGCTTCATCAAGGAGCAGTAAACCATCTTGAGACTATGGGCAGGCACACTTAACCAACATTATGTTAAATATGTATGGTGTAGGAAACTTGGAGATGTGCCCTGGCAACTTACTGTCTGAAATTACTGAATAGATAAATACTTCAGCACTGTACTGTAAGCTATTGCAATGTAGCCTGTTCCCTACTCAGTTAAGACAAAGCAGTAAGGTGGATAACAATTCTGACTGCACAATAGCTTCTATCAAGGCTACTGACCTCGTGATAGAAATATTTTGGCAGAAGGGTTAATAAAGAAGAAGCCACAGCTTACTAAACATATTCAGTTGATTCCAAGCTTAAAGTATAAAGGAAAAATACTTTTACCAGTATGAGAGTTGCTACAGTTGGTATCCAAGAGTAGGATATCATCTACTGCAATGTTAGCACGAAAACTTGAGCCACGATGAGCAACGAATGAGATACTGATGTTTCCAAGAGGTAAGTCCAGACACACAAATTTCCAAACATCTTGATTATTTGGTTCAGCAGACCAAAGTTGAATCTGAGGAGATATAAATATGCTACCAATAAATTACTAATGAAGCACACTAAATCTAAGGTTTTCTGATGAATTTTATCACATGCCAGTGTAACCTTGGCTATAGTATATTTCATCTAATCTTTACAACTGCCAATAAATTTGTATTATGTGCTCTCTGAATGAGGTGATTTGATACCCTAGTAAAATGTTATTGTGGTGCCAAAGACAATCAATTTGAATTTAATCTTAGTAATCAGAATTTTTCTTTTCCCTCTCTTGCACTTCCTAGTCATAGTTTGTGTTGTGACAAGTTACTTCTTGATATAATTTCACCTCCAGCCACCTCTGTTTTCATTAACCAATCTATGCATGTTGCAACAGTCACAAGATTACCAGTTACCTTCTGCAGTCCTGCTCTACTTACAGCATTAAATCTACATTAATGAGTCTAAAAAACAGTGCATCAATCAACATTCTACCAAAACCTGCTGGAATGTTTGGAAGCGAGTGAACCACTAGTGTGGCAGCACGTGAACAGTGTGAAAGCACAAGTTCATCATAGTCTGAGTAGACTAATGCAGCAGGGAGTGGCCAGGGGATCTGGCTGACATTCAGAACTCAGAGGAAAGGCAAGATGGATACTGTCAGGACTGCCACTGGTACCACTGACATAGAAATCTATGTTGGTTGGGGAAGATGGAAACGGATCACTTCTGGGAATGTCCTGAGTGCTGCAGTGTCAGTTTTCAGCTCAACTACTGGAACGTCATGAAACAAACAAAGGACGGCTTTATTTAGTCACTTTCTGGGAGGTCTCAGTGTGAATACTTGCGAGGCCCTGAAGTAGACATCATGGTTAGTTGTGTTTCCTGCTAAATGTGTGGTCCAGGTCTTCTTAGTGTTCATCGGCTGTAAATTCTGGCAGACATTTCTGGTTGTTTGTTCACTTCTAGCTTTTAACCTTGTTCCAAAAGATGAGTGTTAAATGCACATCTGGTTTACAGAAGTGTCATATTTATATGCAAACGGTTCCTGGCTTCTCAAGCAAATGCATCCTGACTTCAGAGGAGGTCTGGGTTGAATCCTAAGGTGTTCAAGGAGTTAAAACAGCACTAGAGGACATAAAAAGTACAAACTGGGACTGAATGAGTGAGTAGCAGCTGGATGGGACAAGGAGTTCAGAAAAGTATATTAGGTCAATTGAAACTATCAACTCATGGTGAGCTGGTGGGCGCTAATGAATTAGTTAACTCTTTGAGACCCAGGGGGTTTAGCACCAGAGGCCCAAGAGGTAGTCAGAAAAGACTTAAAATCGGCGCATGTTGTGTTCATTGGGCTTCTAGTTAGGAACCTATGAAAGTATGATGTGTTACTTGGGACTCAAAGAGTTAACTTTCTAAAAATATTCCTACTTTATTTTCAGTCATAGCTCATTGTGTGGCTAAGGCGTTGTGAGTCTGACTCGTAAGCCAGCATACCGCGATCGAAACCCACTGCAGGCTGCGTGGATTTTTGTTGTGGTATGGGACGTCGCAGGTCGACCCAGCCTAAAATGGGTACCAGGATGGGCTGTCCTGGGAAAGTAAAGACAGCCGGCGTAACGCTGACCACATTACCCACAGAGTGCTGATGGTCTGTAAAAATATGGGACGCTCTGCCCATATGCCCGATGCGCCGAAAGGCGTGAAAAGGGATCTTTACTTTTCTTATAGCTCATTGTAGCAACTACATGTAGTAACACTGATGGGAAGAGATAAACAGGACGCTGATCTATATGTCCAAGAAATTTTTAATTTTCTTTAGTGTGAAATATTTTAGAGAATTCACAAAGGAAAACAGCTCTTTTTCAGACTGTTTCTTTCAAATAATGATCAGGTGGGTTCAGGAGTCTCTATGGGTAAGCACACCACTCTGAAGGTCATGAGTTTGTTTCATAAAAAACTGTCTTCAGTTCATGGGTGCAATTTTTATTGAGATCTGAGGATCATCACTGCAGCAATGGGGTGATATGACAGGTGGCTAGCCACACTGTATGGAGAGAGACAGCCAAATCTGATAAAACCTGATGCAACGAAGCCCATTTTTCAAGCTTTAAACATAAACTAAGTCATCACAAACCTGAGTTCCGTTATCCTTGAATGTGACAATCAGTAAAAGTCGCCCTGTCATCAGTTCAGACGTCAGAAAATACCAGGCGTGGTAATAAAATTCAAGCCCAGTTCCAGTTGAAACAAAAGGGATGGACTCCAGTGATGAGTAGTTGCCATGAAGCTGACTGTCGGCAATAACATAGTGACCTGCAACAGCATGGAGACAAACATTCATTGTTCAGAGTTCACAATACCCAGCAGTTGGTGTCTGTAGCATGAGCTGAGTCCCACAGGGCTTTCCCATAAGTGCTTCGTACTCCTCTGCAGCGGCCAGCGTAGAGTTTCAACTCTGGTGTACAGTAGCAGTCTGATTGTATGTCCATCTTGCCTTTCCTCTGAGTGTGGAGTGCCGGCCAGATCACCAGATCGATCACTGTTGCATCATTCTCTTAAGACTTAATCTAATTGTGCCCCTGCACTGTTCACTCCAAAGGGCCTTGAAAACACCTAGCTTGTCATGTATCAGTTTACCACCAAGTGGTGTAGAAGCAGCCAGTCTATCTAACTATATATACTCAGTCTTGCTCTTGAATAATACATTGAATTATAAAGGCACTTTCATGATAAACTGGCCTGAGACTAAGTCGCTCTGACATACAGTCATGAGCCAGAACACAAGCAAGGAACACAACACGTCCTCGCAGTAGGCCAGTTTTCCCACACAACTCTCCTTGAGACTTGTCCAAGTCCATTCCATGTGACAATGCTTTTTGTCACATAAACCCAAATGTAGCTCGTCGGTTATGACCTGGCTTAATTCCCCTCACGGTGATTCTTGCTTCACCCTCAGGCACTTATCTATACAGACAAAAGTCTCGGGTTAGCTCATGAGCATTAACTCATGTACTCCTAACCCTTCTACACTGGATTATCCAACAATATATCTATTCTAAATTAAATTCAGATCTGACCCACAATAACAAGGCAAAATGCAAGTTTCTTCTTATTTAGAATACTAAACAAAATGCCTCTAATATTGCTATTTACAGTAATATATAATATGCCAGTTTCTTCTTATTTATGGTACTACACAATATGTATTTCTTCCTTATCGTTAAGAATACTGGATAATATCCCTGTTTCTTCTTTTCATTTAGAATACTAGTTAATATGTCTATTTCTTCTTGTCGTTTAGAATGCTAGATAATATACCTGTTTCTGCTTCTTACTTAAAATACTAAACAATGTTTTATAGCTATTTAGAGTGCTCAACAGTATGCTCGTTTCCCGTTATTTAGAGTGCTCAACAGTATGCTTGTTTCCCGTTATTTAGAGTACTAAATACTAAGCCTACTTTTTATTATTTAGAAAAACTGAACAGTTTTCCATCCACTAAAATTGAGAAACAATTTTTAAAAAAAAAAATGTATATTCTCTGATAATTATTCCAGGCTGATTGATAAAAATGAAATGGAGCTTACCATTCAACATGTCATTAACAATGGATGTGTGGTCAGAGCTGGGCCCAGTGTATGCATCTCCAGTTTTGCCTCTAGCATGTGCCCAGTGAAAAACAGTTTGTGATGTATTCACTTTATATCCACACAAAAATGCATCCTCAAAGTCACAGCTTACAGAGTTTTTCACATCTGTGGAACAAGTCACAACAGGTTACTGATTTGTTTCTATCTATGGAATATATCACACAACATCATGTTACTGAATATTTGTAGCCTGTAGAAAAAAAAAATCAAAAACCTATTCAAAGTTGCCATGCTAAATTCTATGGCAAATTTGCTTCTGGCCATGGTTTGTGGGTGCATTTTTAAAAAGAGACAGGGGTGAGTATTATGTATGGTTCTCGCTGGCACAGGAATGGAGCAGTTGTAAGGTGATCAGTTTGCTGTTAAGCTGGAACTGTGAAAAACAATACTCAAAGTTGTACTGTTTTTTCCTGCCCAGTGGACAACTGAAAGCAGTGACTCATCACATACCACTCAGAACTTGAGAATATTTAAACAGTAGCACTTCACAAAGAGATAAGCTTCAGTCTTTGGTCATGTGATAAGAAGAAGAAAATAAGTGCACAAGGACAGTAGGAAAGTTGGAGGGGAGGAGAGGCAGAAGGAGATCGAGAGAAAAGATGTTGGACAGTTTGACATCATGGCATGGAAGATCATCTGTGTCAGAGCTGATTAAAATTACACGAGACAGAAGGTTGTGGATAGACATGACTACCAACACCACAGGGCATAGACTTTAAAAAGAAGAAGATGCAATTCTCTGTACTGAAAGAGTTAATAAATTCTTATGATCTGCAGAACAGGCAATGCAAAGTTAGTGAATGTTACTGATCCATGGAATCTGTCTGGCAACATTAGGTTACTACAAAGCCTTATTGAAAACTTTTGATCAGTCTGGATCACAGTCTGAAGATGAATTTTTGGATCCATAATAAAACTTTCGAAAACAGCAGAGAATGGAGAGTGAGAAGCAATAATTAAATTCATAGTTTTAAGTCACCATTAATTACTTGCATCTTGACTGCAATAGTTGGACCATATAGAGAGAATGGCTGATAACAGACACAAACATTGCATATACAAGAATATATAAGAAAAGTTAAAAAAAAAAAGGGGGATGAATTCAAGCAGAGCAAAGAAATAAGAGCATGTTAAACAACTGCTGGTATAAGGACTTGACACAGAAGATGGCCACATTTATATATATATATATATATATATTGAGCACATCCTTAAGTACCACAAACAGAATCACTAAAAAAAACACTTAAACGGGAAATAAAGGACCTGAGGAGACAAGAATGCCCACAAATTCCTCTAAGATAAATGTTGATAGAGGCTTATGGTGCTGGGCTGATTCCATCCATGGTGTCACAGGTGCTAAATTGGATTCTATCAATGATATGGATAACAGCACAATAGAATTATAATGACGACAATGTCAAATGGTTGAAAACAATATTGGTATTTAAAAATTACAGCATCTTTATGAAATGGGAATGCAACCCAAAACTGCATAACTCATTTACCTAATTAGTTTGCAATCTCAGTGAATTCTGACTGGAATGAACTAAGCTGACATAGAAGAAATAAGACAGACAGACAGACAGACAGACAGACAAACAGACAGCCGGAGACAGACAGACAGCCGGAGACAGACAGACAGCCGGAGACAGACAGACAGCCGGAGACAGACAGACAGCCAGTGACAGACAGCCAGCCAGCCAGAGACAGACAGCCAGCCAGAGACAGACAGCCAGCCAGAGACAGACAGCCAGCCAGAGACAGACAGCCGTAGACAGACAGACAGCCAGAGACAGACAGACAGCCAGACAGACAGCCAGAGACAGACAGACAGACAGTGACAGACAGACAGCCAGTGACAGACAGCCAGCCAGAGACAGACAGCCAGCCAGAGACAGACAGCCAGACACAGACAGACAGAAAGAAAGAAAGGAGTAAAAGAGAAAGAAAGTAGACAAAGGAAAAACTCATCATCATCATCAGGTGCCTTGCGAACTGGGGTGAGCGATCATACCTCTCCATAATCTGCGATCTCCTGCAGCCATGTATCAGTTCGTGTGCCGACACACCTCCATGCCATGCAGCAAGACTGTCAAGCATCTTCTCTCGTCTTCCTCTATCCCTCCTTCCACAGATCTTTCCAGTGGTCACAACATGTTCTATTTTCCCTCTTCTCATAACATGGCCGAAAAATTATGACGGTCTCCTTCTGATGTCTGTGATAAGTTTTCCGGCTCCCGCCTCTTTCAAAATCTCTTGGCTGCTCTTTTTGGCTGTCCAAGGTATTCTAAGCATTCTTCTGTAAAACCACATCTCTGAGGCTTCTAAAAATTGTTTGGCCTGCCTATTGATTGTCCAGGATTCACATCCATATATTAAAACTGGATGTATGTAGCAAGCAAGAATTCTTTTTCTAACACAATGACAAGGATATATTGCACAAGTTGTTTTTTATTTTATAAAATGCAGTTTTTGCCTGTCCAATTCTGTTTCTTATTTCAGATATGCATCTTCCATCTGATGTTATCCATGTGCCCAGATACTTAAATTTCTGTACTTGTCCTAAAATAACACCATTGACTTTTATTACACATTTAGGAATAATTTGTTTCTTTGATACCACCATTACTTCTGTCTTCCCATTATTCAAACTGAGGCCCATTCTTCCACTTTTTAACACCACAATGTCTATCATTTCCTGTAATTCTTTCTGACTTGTTGCTATCAACACTGTGTCATCAGAATAACGTAAATTGTTTATATTGTGCCCACCAACCACAATTCCGGGCATATCAATTAAAGATCTCATTATATATTCACTGTATATTGAAAACAAATCAGGTGAAAGTACACATCCTTGTCGTACACCCCTCTTTATGCTTTGAAACGTACCTAAACCGTTGTTTATTCTTATAGCTGCTGTTTGCTGCCAATACATATTCTTTATTATACGTAGATCTTTCCCATAAATGTTTAATTTTTCTAACAGTTTGATTACTTCTTCATGCTTCACAGTCAAATGCTTTTGTATAGTCTATGAAGCATAAATACAAATCAGTCTTTACTTCTATAGCTCTTTCTGACAATGTCTTTAGGATGTATATGGCATTGTTTATACCTTTTCCTTCTACAAATCCACATTGTTCATCGCTGATTTCTGGTTTAATTTAGTTTCTTATTCTTCTCCTAATTATTATCAGTAAAATATTAGTCATGTGACTCATAAGACTTATTGTGCAATGGTCTTCACATTTTATAGTGCCTGGTTTCTTTGGCAGAGGTATAAATATGGATTTTAAAAGGTCATTTGGAATATACCCACTATTATAAATATCATTAAAAAGTTTAGTTATTATTTCAAATCCAAAATCTCCCAGTGCTTCGATTTCTTCCAGTGAGATGTTGTCTGGCCCAGGTGCTTTTCCTTTCTTCATATGATGTATTGCATCCTCAACTTCTGCAGTCATTATTGGTGGACCATCATTGTTGGTCTGCAGTTCTATGTCTGGTCTATTATCATCAGACAATTCCCCTATATACTTTGTCCATCTGTTAATTATATTAACTATGTCCCATTAATAAGTCACCATCTTTTGATTTCAAACATCCAGTGCTGTTACGTGTCATCTTTCCTGTGAACATATTTATCTGTTGGTACATAGAATGTGAGTCTTTCCTGTGATTTTCCCTAATCTCCTTACACATTTGATTCAGCCAGGCTTCTTTGGCCACTTTGCATTTGTTCACTATTTCTTTTTTGTATTCTAGAGTATTCTTTATCATTCTCTTTCTTCCTTCTTTCATCCATCAACTGCAGAATTTCGGTTGACATCCATTTCTTGTTTGCAACTTAGTGGGATTGTCTCTTTTGATGTCTGCTGAATTGACTCACGCAACATATCCACTGTTCATCAATAGTCTGTATAATTTCCATCGCATTATACCGGTTTTGAACAGTGACATTTTACTGTTTCTTAATTTCTTTATCCGTTCTAAGAATTCCAAGGACAAACTACCTACCACAAATTGTGCCTTCATCACTTCCATCAGGACAATGCCTAGTCAAGTCACACATCTTCTCCTTAGGAATACATGGACCATTAGGGCATTTGAACTCTGACTCAGTGCATTCTGTGTTTTTGAAGATAAAATATATTACAATATTAATGTTCACCCACTTCTGACATATGTGAATTACAGGTCTTTCAATGCAGTTTCTTAACTCTGATATACCAGGTTATAAGTAGCTGTAGGGGATTTGAAAGCAAACAACTATTTATTAGTTTCAAAAATGGTTTGTAAACTGACTATTCTGAAGACAATGAATCTTGGAATGTGAGCAAACAAATTAAGAAGAGTTTGGAGGCTACTGAGATGTGGTTCTTGAGAAGAATGTGAATACCTTGGACTGCCAGAATAACAAACAATGATTGCCTGGAAATGGCAAATGTAAGTAGAACATTATATACAATAATGAGAAGGAGACAAAGTTCTTCAGTCCTGTGATGGGAAAAGGAGCACTGGAAAATGTTTTGACTGGAAAGATCACTGGTAGAAGAGGCAGACAGAGAAATGATGTTGGATGGCTGGAGACAGTGGCATGGAGGAATATCATCAGTGGAACTGATCCAGAACACCAAAGACAGATCTGTGGAGATGCATGAATGCTTATGCCAGCCGGCAAGGCACTTGATGATGATGATTAATGCCAAAACACTGTAAAACTGCCTAGTAGACTCATTTCCAGCAAATGCTGCTGTTGGTTTAACTTCTTGTAAAAGCATATCATTAAATGCCTTGCTGACTGGCATAGGTTATCATGTGTCTCCACAATCTATGATCTTCAACAGCAGGTATAAGTTTGTGTTTTGACATCCCTTCATGCGATAACAAAAGGCTGTCTAGAATCCTCTTGTCTAGAATCCTCTAGTGCTGTCTTCCTCTGCCTCTCTTTCCACAGATCTTTCAAGTGGTGGTCACATGTTCCAGTTTCCTTCGCATATCAAGATAAAACATGATGGTTTTCTTTCTGACGTTTGGCATAAGTTGTCTCCAAGTAAATCCCCTCTTTTTGTCTGTCTAAGAAACTGTAAGGACTCTTTATGTAAAACCAACTTCCTGGGTCTCCATAAATTGTTTGGCTTGTTCAGCTATTCAGGATTCACAGAAGATTTATTAAACAGACAGCAAGCACTTTGCAGCTCCAGCTAGGATTCTTCTTATTTTTTAGGAACAAAATCCATAGAAAAATTCTCTCAGTACAGGAAGTAAACAGTCACCCTAGTATTGCCTGCTTGCTAGGGAAGAGACATGAGATGTCTCGAAGAAGTCCATATGTCTGGTACCCCCTTCTTACCAAGCGGGAGGTTCCACACTAGCACATTAGCCTTCTGAGCATTTTCGTGTTTTTTTTTTTTTTTTAAAAGGTAAATGAAACTAGCTTTATATTTTTAACATAACCATCAAGCACTTGGTGTGTCATGTGATCAACATAAGCCTGACTACCTTTCATTCCAAATCATTTCCTGATAACCTTTATATATATATATATATAAACAATCTTTACTGCCCATATTTACCACTTTTAAAGCAGTGTAGGTCAGGTGGGAGGGGGGGGGGAAAGGGGGGGGGGGGAGTGTTGAGCCTGATAGTTATCTTAAACCTTATGACCCTAAACTAAGTTCTCTAATGACTGAACAATTTTTAATCGGTCTTGAAAACTACCTTCTCGTTCTGGTTGTTTAAACACTTCAAGACTTTACTCTTGTTCCAGAACAGTTTTCCATGCACATCCATCTTACATATCTAGCATATTTGTATGCAGACTTTTTTTTGTTTTTTTACCCTCTCAGGCAGATGCACTCGGATGTCAAAGTGAATCCCGAATTAGCTGATTTAATGGCATGCTTGTTAGAGAGGCAGTGGGTCTATTTATGGTTAAGTTGTGATTGTTATAAAGGGATGACAGTTATAAAGGGATGACAGTTATAAAGGAATGACAGTTGTAAAGGGATGACAGTTGTAAAAGGGATGACAGTTGTAAAAGGATGACAGTTGTAAAAGGATGACAGTTGTAAAGTGATGACAGTTGTAAAGTGATGACAGTTGTAAAAGGATGACAGTTGTAAAGGGATGACAGTTGTAAAGTGATGACAGTTGTAAAGTGATGACAGTTATAAAGTGATGACAGTTATAAAGTGATGACAGTTATAAAGAGATGACAGTTATAAAGAGATGACAGTTATAAAGAGATGACAGTTATAAAGAGATGACACTTATAAAGAGATGACAGTTATAAAGTGATGACACTTATAAAGAGATGACAGTTATAAAGTGATGACACTTATAAAGAGATGACAGGTATAAAGTGATGACACTTATAAAGAGATGACAGGTATAAAGTGATGACACTTATAAAGAGATGACAGGTATAAAGTGATGACACTTATAAAGAGATGACAGGTATAAAGTGATGACACTTATAAAGAGATGACAGGTATAAAGTGATGACACTTATAAAGAGATGACAGGTATAAAGTGATGACACTTATAAAGAGATGACAGGTATAAAGTGATGACACTTATAAAGAGATGACAGGTATAAAGTGATGACACTTATAAAGAGATGACAGGTATAAAGTGATGACACTTATAAAGAGATGACAGTTATAAAGTCATTGTGTAAAAAAAAAAATTTGTTCAGTCATCCGAATTACCACAATGGTTTTCGTCAGTACTTCTGCTGCAATCTATCTGTCTGTCACAGATCTTGTCCTGACTCACACAGTAAGCTTCATCCTCACACAGCAGAAAACCAGCAGGACAAACTGCAACAGAAACAGGGGGAAAAAAGAGCTAAGTGCTTATCAGTATTTTCTTCTTCTGCATTCATCCTTCAAAGGACAGTTCACAAGCTATTGTTTACAACAGATTAGTGATTACTGATTTAAAAATCAACATCAGAGAACATGGGGCATAACCATAGATGATTCCGCAGCAAATGTCTGAAGGTGCAGATGCTAACTGTACCCACTGCACACTGATAATACACATTGTTCTCTTCCTCTCCTTGCCAGATGCACACATTAGTCCATTTTGAACCTTCTGCAGTGCTGACTGAAAATCAGATACAATAGTTCCTCTGGTAACTATTTTCTGCTTTCCACTACAGAGCTGCAGTGATTGCCCACTTCCATCCTCATGACTAACATTGTAGAGAAAAAGCTCAGTTTTGTTCAGCCATAATTTTTATGAAAATCCCCAGCCAGATCTTACACCCTGATGAACAGAACCATCGGTCTACACTACTGTTTACAACTAGGCTGCACATTTTGGCCTGATGTGTAATGTCCATCGATGACACATCACTGTGTGACAGATGTTGTGGCTTCATGGTTTTGTCCAATCCCCCATTAAACCTATTTAGTTTTGTTTGCAGCTGCAGAGTTTTTATGAGAGGGAAAGGGTCAATATATTTGTAAATAATAGCACTGAAGGAAGAAGGATTGTTACTGTGGGGAAAAGAATTGCTTTTTAACCATAATGACGTTATAATTCATAACTGGCGCCTGATTAGTTCTACTCATTTGGACTGATATTTTTTCATGGTAATGAAATATGATACATCAAATGCCTAAGAATTGGAACACAGACGACACAAAAATAGACTGCACAATTTATTGTATTTCGCTGTATCTTGTCAGATGCATACTACAGAAGCAATTGATTAAAATGAAACAAAATTGACTACACTCAAAAATGTTAATTGTTTACTAACCATGAATGCTTAGAAACTATGAAGTCTTTGTAACCAGTAAACTTTAAATGAATATGAGCTCCAATTTACATGTGAATTGCATAATTAGACTAAAACTTACTGAAAGGTGGACAGCTGCCAGGTGTTATGGTAATATCATCGAGCATAATTGCTTGCTCCTCAACCCAATGTCCCAGAGTCCCACCAATCACAGCATATGTTAATGTGGCAAACTTTGTCTGACCAATAGCAGGCAGGGTAGCTTGTGTTGCAAGCCAACCATTAGTCCTGCGGTTTGTCATCTTGATTAAATTCTTGAGCTTATTTTCCCATTCCAGTGTTATCTGAGGAAAACAGTACAATTTAAAATATCCTCGGAAAGTAAGTAAGTACAGAAATCTTTTCATGATTTTGACTTATCGAGCATATAGTGCTAGACAAACATTTGTATAAATCACATGGCACTTGATGTGATCAAGATCAGAGAAGCTACCTTTACTTCACATGACATTACCCAGCTTCCCTGTATGCTTGCCAGCTGAAGATGATGTTTAGCACAGAGCATGCACTCTGTTTCGCGGTGTCCGTGGCTAAGGCGTTGCGAGTGACTCATAATCCAATGTACCGCAGTCGAAACCTACATGGGCTGCGTGGATTTTTATCGTGGTATGGGACGTCGCAGGTCGACCCAGCCTCAAATGGGTACCAGGATGGGCTGTCCTGGGAAAGTAAAGACGGCTGGCCTAATGCTGACCACATTACCCACCGAGTGCCGATTGGTCTGTAAAAATATGGGTTCTTTTCCCATATGCCCGATGCGCCTAAGGGCGTGAGGGATCTTTACTTTTTCTTTACTATGCACTCTATTTCACTGGTGATTCTCTGGAATTGCTTCCTGGCTAGGAAAGAGGCCAGGGGTGTCCTGAAGGAGTCCATATGCCTGGAATCACCCCTCCCACTAACCAGAAATTCCATGCTTGTGACTGCATACCCAGCAGCCATTCAGCCTTTCGGCACATAGATCCATCTCAGTCAACCTGGGAGGGAAGGTCAGCTGATTTTTTTTTTTTTCTAAATTAAATCTGCCATGTTAAACTGAGCAGGATCTGCAGGCTAGCAGCAGGCAAGCATCTAGCCACTTAACTATAAGAGCCTCTTTAAAAAGTTAAAGTCAAGAGAATAAACTGAGTCACTGGTTTCTGTTAGTCGAATGACTAGCCACCTGTTGAGTTCCATTAAGTAGGAACCCTAGCTCCAGCAACAATCTCCAGAGATCTCTGTAAAAACTGCACATGTGAACTAAATGAAGGGCTCAAGAAATCTAGTGAAATGAAACCACAACCTACAGGGAGCAAGACGAATCACTTGATCACTTTGCCATGGAATCTACCCTAAAAAGTAAAACCTCTTTAAAATAAACTAGCTTAAGAAGAACACTCAGTCAACAAACACTAGTCCCAGCAGGGATGACATATTCATAACACTATCAGTCCCCAATTAGCACACATTTTGTTTTAACACAAACTCTTTATATGAGTATTTCAGTCCCCATTTATGTTAACAAGGTTTTACTGAAGTTGTAGATAATTATCTGATATATTATCTTCGCTGACCCTTGAACTATTCCATTTATAAGTGATCAGATCTCAGTATATTCCTCAGTGTGTAGTCATATGTATATATGTAAGTTGTACCCCACCAGGACATCACACAAGCGATAAACACCCAGTCACACAAAGTGCCTCCATGTGGATGAGGATCACCCCTGGAGAGGTCCCAGAAGCCTCATTTAGCCAAGGCTATATTTCAGGCCAGGCTATATTTAGGGCCCCCGGCAAAAGCCAGGGTGGGGCTTCAAAATAACTAAAAATTACATCCCACATGGGGATGACGAGATTATGTATTGCGATAGAAGTGTGTAGTCATTGGTTTACTACACTTCTTTCGCCTTCTGCGTAGCACTGTTCTGTCTCCCTGCCTTTTAATGTTCTGTTCTTGTATTCTGGTCAAGGTAGCAGATTCACACAACCTTGACATTTCATTGCCCCATGACCCTAAGGGCATTGAGTACATCAGACCAACAATCCCTTGCTCATCTGTGTACCCCAGTAGTCTTGCAAGAAAGCCATTGAAACTCCCCAGTAGTCTTGCAAGAAAGCCATTGAAACACCCCAGTAGTCTTGCAAGAAAGCCATTGAAACACCCCAGTAGTCTTGCAAGAAAGCCATTGAAACACCCCAGTAGTCTTGCAAGAAAGCCATTGAAACACCCCAGTAGTCTTGCAAGAAAGCCATTGAAACACCCCAGTAGTCTTGCAAGAAAGCCATTGAAACACCCCAGTAGTCTTGCAAGAAAGCCATTTAAACACCCCAGTAGTCTTGCAAGAAAGCCATTGAAACACCCCAGTAGTCTTGCAAGAAAGCCATTGAAACACCCCAGTAGTCTTGCAAGAAAGCCATTGAAACACCCCAGTAGTCTTGCAAGAAAGTCATTCAAACAAGTAAAGAAAGAGTTTTCTTTGTTGCCTTTTCTTTGAAGACAAGTCCCATACAATTCTGGAGAATCTGGCATTTGAAGCCAACTTAACATTTTAACCCATACCCACATTGTCAGGTGCACTTAAGAGGATATTTTCTGACACCTTTTTTTAGGCTGGGTCTATTGGAATCTGTGGCTTAGGCATTGTGAATACGCTTTGTAATGCCGGGGTGTCGGGTTCGATTCCAGCTGTGGCCGATTTGTCTTGCCCTAGTTTCAACGTGGTATCAAGAGCTGACTGTTCAGTAACTTACAAGAATAAATACAAGAATAGCAACTTCTGAATGTAAAATTTGCCTTAAAAAAAACCCAACAGCCAAAAAATGTGGTTGGTTCTGTTAAGTCCTGTAAAGGATACGCAACCAACTTACTACCTGGAAGCCAAGATTAATTTGTAAAAAATCTGTCAAGGTGCGGATTTGAACTTAATACTGGCAGGCAAGAGTCAAGCTGGCTTTAGCCCAAAAAAATTTTGTTACTGGGACCTGAATCCAGACCAGTATCTAAGTAACCAAGTGAACTAATGACTCTACCACAAAGACATCTTCAACCATTACCTGTAGTGTGACAGGAGAAGTTAATGCATAAAAGAATTGGAGGCAATGTTCCATGTTTCTGAGGTTTAGCTGCTGAGACATAAAAATTTGGTCCCTTGGAAGTAACGCCTCTGTTTTGACCTTCAAAAGAGTGCCTAAAAAATAAAGTTTATTATGGAAACTGTCACTGAGAAGAAAAATAGTCAATGAACAATTAAACCAAAATTAAATTACTTGAAACATTTTTCTCTTCCAACGGAGACTAGATCTCCAACAACTAACATGAGGTCCTTTCTAGACTTGTCATGAATAAGTGAGTTTTCTAGACTTGTTAGTGAGTTGTGTAGACTTGATGGTGAATGAATGAGTTTCGTAGACCTGTTCATGTATGAGTGAGTTTTGTTGACGTTCAGGAGTGAGTGAGAGTTCCATGGGCTTTGGGTATGAGAGAGTTTTGTTGACTTGTTTATAGATGAGCAAGTTTTGTGGACTTGTTTATAGATGAGCTAGTTTTGTGGACTTGCTCTTGAATGAGTGAGTTTTGTAGTTTGCTCATAAGAGTTTTAGACTTCCTTGTGAATGACTGAGTTTTGTAGACCTGATCACGAATGAGTGAGTTTTACAGATTTGCTCATCAATAAGTGAGTTTTGTAGACTTGTTTTCAGATGAGCGAGTTTTGTAGATTTTTTGTATGAATGGGTGAGTTTTGCAACTAAAGTTTTCTATGAGATGAGTTAGTCTCAGACCAATCTTCATTAGCTGTACTTTATCGTTTTACCACATCTCTTGCTTTTCAGTTTGTCAGTTTATTTTACTAAATGTCTTGAGTTTGAAGTATAAGTTCCTATGAAGACTTTTCATCAAACAGTAGATGGCAGGTTGACTGCCAATGCTCTGAAAAGTTATTTGTTTCTGGCTATGTTGTGCTGACTGACCGTTTGCACCAGCAGCAAGCTGCAATACTGGTGTAGGATCATTTGTGTTGACACGTCTAACATCTGAAGCATTTTTACTTTGCATGTACATGTTTTAAGATTTTCCTGGGACTGAAGTTTTTCAATAGTTTTCAAATGGGACAGTGAATGGACATTTTATTGTTACTGCCACTGGCAAAGGAATGCAGCAGTTATAGGGTGACCCCGTCGACAGGGAATTTCAAGTAACAAGTTTTTACTATTTATTTTTGGTTTGTTTGTTCCACACTGAGGTTGCAGCCTGAAAGACTGATACCCAATCACTCAAGGGGACACTTTTTAAATGTTAAGCAAACCTCAGAAACCCTGTTTACCCACACAAAACAGTTTTAGTGTTCACCCATTAAAAAAAACAGTCAAATGTTTATCCACATATAAAACAGTTATAGTGTTCACACACATGAAACAGTTATAATGTGGCATCATACAATTACCAAGATAGTTGCTGTCCTATGGGACGGGTTTGCATATACATGTGGCTGCATAATTCTTTGTAACCTTTCTAATTTATAATGTACTGAACAGATCTTACATGTCTAACATTCCAGGTAACTTTTCTGGAAATGTTCCTAGGTGAAATGTAAAATGTGCTTTATATTAAACAACTGCATGAAAGACAAATTCACTGTTCATTTAAAGGTCATTAATGCACATTGGACATAGCCATAAGTTTTCCTGTCTCGTACTGAGTATGTCTCCCAGGTTTTTTTTTTTTTTTTTCCATCCATGATATCAAAGTGATTGCACAAGATATAACCAATAGACTGCCAGCCACATGTAGTAGCACAACAGGGCAATAATGATGAATTATAACACAGAAGGTGTGAATATTAATGAATCATAACACAGAAGATGTGAATATTGATGAATCATAACACAGAAGGTGTGAATATTAATGAATTATAACACAGAAGGTGTGAATATTAATTAATAATAACACAGAAGGTGTGAATATTGATGAATCATAACAAAGAAAGTGTGAATAGAATAATATTTCAAATAAAATAAAAACAGGAATCACTTAAATAATTATAGATATTACAGAATTACACAAATACGCAATGAAAAAATATCATTTGTGTGCATTGTTATGATTCTCGATTTTTGCTG
Source organism: Candidula unifasciata (assembly GCA_905116865.2). NCBI lineage: Eukaryota > Metazoa > Mollusca > Gastropoda > Stylommatophora > Geomitridae > Candidula > Candidula unifasciata. The sequence goes on along the minus strand of CAJHNH020002591.1, from coordinate 161,756 downwards.
ACGAAGGCTTGTCACTGCAAACTCCTTTGTTTATTTGTATTGTTTTCTGTAAACGTGACATGCATTTGGTATTTTCATAATGTGTTTTTTTTTCTACTAACCTGAAGCATTTCCAAATGTGTGATCTGGCATATGGTATGGTGTGTTGCTGGAGTTGGTCATGATCCATTCACTGATAGTTGTGTCGTCAGTGTGCTGCTCTAGAGAACAAATGTTGCCATTCTCAAAGTCACATGTGTAGACTGCTGGTGCTGGAGTAACAATAAAATATGTGTAACATTACTTTACCCTTTGAAATGTAAATGACAATTGTTACTGTTTCCTCTTCTTCATTCTTCGCTCACTTTCAGATAAGTACGTCTACCTTTTTTTTTTTTAAAGTTAAAGGCTCAACTTACATTCTAATCACTAAAGTTTCATACAGAAACTGATTCACTTTGATTTAAAAAGCACATCAGACATACCCACAGACACTCCATCTCCCACAGAAAATGTGTGTATGTTACCAATAGTAACATGATCTGGCATGGCAGAGAGACCTGGCCATTACCTCATTTGGCAGCTGGTCTAGGAAGACAGCTCTGACAGGTGGAGACAGATCTAACAACATCTGCAGTATGCCTTGTTCCAAAGGTACTGGTGCTACCTTTTTTTAAGAATAAACAAGGCAGGTCTTAAGAGGAATAATGCTGTTTGGCATCACATGGTCTCTACAGTATTACCCAGGCTCTGTTTTATGGACAGAAGGAAATATATCCGTAGCCTTAATTACCCAGAAACATGGATTGATTTCCATGCTTCCCTGTAGTGTGGGTATATGTTGATCATAAATGTTGATCATTTGTCACAAACATAAGTTAGTCTTTCCTTTTGAGCCTAGGGCAGCGCATAGGGCAGAAATAAAAGTTTTCCATGTATGGCGGTTCATTGCCACCTGTTTTAGGTCTTGGATGTTTGTTAGGGCTAGAGTTGAACCTTCCCTGATGATGGTTTTATGTAGAGTCTCTATCTTCCCTATTTTCTGTTTCCTTCCGGTGCCCATATGAGTGCTTGAGGGGGAAGTCTTGTCTTATCCATTCTAAGTGCATGTCCAATGTAGTTCTGGCTGAGCTTTCTTAAAAAATTGGATACATTATCTTGCTTAATCTCTTGTCTTATTTGCGTACTAGATCTATAATCTGTCCAATGGAGATTTAGTATTCTTCTAAGACATTTGCTCTCAAAACTGTCTAATACAGTATCTACAGATATCATTGCTTTCCAACTCTCGCAGCCATAAGTTAAAGTTTTGTGTGTTTGCAGTGTCTCTGACTTCCAGATGTTGGTCAGTTTGTTAAAGGCACTAGATGCCAGTGATTTTTAGAAGATATTTCTGGTGCAGAGTCGCCTATAGATATCTTACTTCCTAGATATGTAAAGCTGTTAGAATTTTTTAAGAATATGGTTGTTTAGTTTGATGTCGTCTAGACTATTGGTAAGATCAATAATTTTTGTCTTTGCTGTGTTAATTTGGAGACTAATTTGTCCTAAACATTTTGGAGATGATTTGTTTTCTCTTGGATATTTGGGTACTGGAACTCAAAAGCACTATGCCGTCAGCAAAGTCAGTTTTCTAGAATTTTGTCAAACAATTTGATACTCATATTTGTGTTGTCTGTGTATCTGTGCATGACCAAATCAACTGCTTTTCCAAAGAGCATCAGTGATTGGATGCAGCCTTGTTTCACTCCTGTTTTCACTGTGAACCAGTCCGAGTTTGCCAGATACAAACAGAAGTATCTGTCCCCAAATACTGATCAGCAGTCACAAACAGAAGTATCAGTCCCCAGATACTGATCAAATGTCACAAACATAAGCATCAGTCCCCAAATATTGACCACATATCACAGACATATATATCAGTCCCCAGATACTGACTGTCAGAGAATCAATGAAGTACCACAAATATTAAAAAAAAACTTTTTTTTGAAGTGTCAAGCCACAATTATTTATACATTTCGTTCTCTACATCCCTCACCTGCACAATCAGCCTCATCTTCACCGTTATCACAATCGACGACAATGTTACACCTTGAAGCAACGGGGAGACAGTTCTTGGCTTCAAAAGTTAGACACATGAATTCACCAGGAAAGCAGTCTGTTGTGAAAAGAAAATTCAAAGTTTCAAATTTCTAATTCTTCTTAGAAACAAAATGTAATAAGTTGAATACTATCAATTGTTAATAATAACTTGAAAAAAGTTCCTGTGGTGAAGTGAACAAAACTATCTGCATCCCATTCTCAAGGTCATGTTTTCATTTATGAATTCATTTCTTTTTGTTAATTTTTTTAAAATTTTTACTGGGGCAATGTTTGGAGATCGTAGATACAATGCTGGTGATGGCAGGCAATGAAATACAGAGAAAGACATGGCAAGCATATGAGACCATACTTTCTGAAATAATTCTTCACATTTACCCGCTTTAAACTCAGGCGGAAAGTACTGGTTGTCCACTTCTGGACTCAGAATCTGATCTTGAGGATGCCTGCAATAGTTAGATATGATATTTTGATGTCTGCTCTTATGAAAATGGGGATCGGTCTCTGGCTGGTGAACTGGACAGCAGCTGTTCTGCATTCACGCAGTGTTGCTCTCCATCTGGGCACATGGACCTTACAAAAATTAAATATCACCTGGGACTACCTCATCGTTAAGAAATTTCACCACTGCTCTTCAATGTGTATACAAGCAGGATAGCAGATTCTGAAACACCAGGTGTTGGAAGGATATTACCATCTGCAGATCATGTTCTTGCCTATACACAGGGGAGTGATAGGCAAGAGTTATAGGCAACTGTAGACAAAGTGACTGACTGGTGTGCAGAGGTGGGTGCTGTCATCAACTCAGAAAATGCGGCTGTTTTATAGTGTTCTCTGGATTGTAAGAGCTGATGACCCAAGCATCACTGATAATGACAGTAACATTGAAAGATAAGAAACTGAGGGCACCTGGGTATCACTTTCGACAGAAGCCTGACCTTCAGGGATCACTTGGAGGCTGTTGAAGCAAAGAGCCAAAAGTGCTCAATGTGCTCAAGATTATGGCAGCAATGGACATCGAACAAAGAATGCTGATCACAATGTTTCAGCATGTGATCGTCTTTGTGATAGGTTATGGGACTGGAATGCTCACCATATCAAACAGTCAGCTGATAAAACATGAATGCATAACTGGGTGTATAACAGAATAAGATATACACCAGTTATGTGCATGCGATATAAACTTGCACTGCCAGCTGCTGCAGACAGGCTCAAAGTGATCCACACCCGATCCTCCCTTGAAGCTGCTGCAGACAAAAAACACTTCTTGCATAAAGCTCCAGAGACAGCCAATGGTCATTGACTGAAAAGAGGAAAGTCTTTGAAAGGACAGGGAGAAGACTAGACCTGTGTACACGCTCAAAAATATTTGGTGAGGAAATGAGTGGTCAACATGGCCGAGCACAAATCTGACTTTTGTAGAGTTCTAATCACATTAGGTCGAGAGTGCAGGGACTGGCCAGCAGGAGCTGCAGAATCATAAATTCAATAACTGATTCATAACAATTCCCACCCCGGTGCTGTGGTTATCTATACCGATGGTCTGTGTTAAGAGGCAGAAGAAGTGCATGGGGGTTCACAGCTAAAGCAAATGGGTGACCCTTAGTGCATCAAAATCTAGCATATGAAATCACAACATCTAGATTGAGAATGGAGGCGTAGGTAATCACTGCAGCCTTTTATTAGCTTGAGAATCAGCCCGTGATTGTAACTGACATGCAGACAGAGTACATATGGGAATGTCTTGAGTACTGGGAGGCCAGTTCTTGAAACTCAGCTCGATCACTCAAGATGGAAAATTAGATGGAGAAATCAGATGCAGTAAAGCAGATCAAGTGAAGATGAACCACTTCGCCAAGATGCCACCAGAAGTGCATTAATTTTAGCTTTTTAGCCCAAGGTAGTTACTACATCTTTATACCCTGTTCAAAAGTTGTTAGAGTATTTACAGCAACAATCTGTGTGCCTTTAAGGGGTCACTACACGGCATTTTGTTCCAATTTATGACAAAAATATCACTTTTTCAATATGTTCATTTTTGTAATGTTCGGGATTGGTAGAATAGATTACACACAAAATGTGTGTCATTGGTAAACAATTTAGCATTGAAAAGTTAATACTAAAGACACCAACCCATGCACTTTTTTAAGATAAAAAAAGTTTAGAAGGCACTTTTCTAACAATAAAATTTTTCTGTTTGTTGTGTGTGGGATCTCCTAAAATCTCAGCTAATATAAAGACTAGAAATGTGAAATTTTGTGTGGGTACTTCTAACACAATATTATAGGGTCAGGTCTATTTGAAATTACAGTTTTTCAAGCAATTTTGAAAAAAATGTGATTATTATCTTAAAAAGCGACATTTTTGTATTTTTTTCAACATACCTAAATTTTAATATTCTAAAAAAAAATGTTTAAAAACATCTTTGAAGTAAATAAACTAGACCTGACCCTAAACATAAGTTTAAAGTCCATGAATCGATCATCTGTTTTTCAATACCTCTGTTTGTTTTTGAAATTTTAGCTGTCTAATTATATCTTTTTTTCATCAAAATGGCGGCTGTTGCCATGGCAACCATATTTTTTTACACTTGAAGTCTACAAATGTATCAACATACATAACTACAAATGACCATTATAAAATAATTGGTCTTACATTGTAGGTAAAAAAAAAAAAAAAAATTTTTTCCTGAAGTGACCCGTTAAGAGAAAATAATACAGCTATGGCTAAAACAGCAGACATTATAGTCAGTAAATACAACTAAGGAAATGCTACAGAAGTTAAGAAATGCACGTTATGAATAGAACAAAGTGTTTGGTGAGTTGCCTTGTACTTAAATAGTTAAGGACACAAAACGCTTAGTGAACTGGTCAACAGGGAAGTCAGATTTCTAAAGTAAGACATCATATGATGTTTAGAAGGTCAATGAAAAAGTTCATTGTTTTTTTGGAAAGACTAAGTACTAAAACAAAAAAAAATAACATAATTCAGTATTCTGTACAACTCACCCAATTTTTCACATTTTCCTTCAATGAGCCACATGTCATCTAAAGCAAATCGACGATTGTCATGGGGGCGGAAAACAACATCATAATTACCAGGTGCCAGGTCGAACATTCCCATTAACCAGCGATCAGGACCTATGGTCTGTTTGGCAAAAAAGAGAAACTTACGGCATTGTCAATAATGGCAAGATACAAAATAAAAATTTTTTTAAATTGTTTTAGTTTTTAAATCAATCCTTACCAAACACTGTAAGCTGCAGGGCCGCCATTATTGCTGCATTAACAATTAGTGTCACCACAGTATTGACAGGCCCATAAACCTATTTGTTGGTGCCCCATCTTTTTTTTAAAGCCTACTATGGATACACTCATATTTTAGTTTTAAGAACCCCCATTTAATAGATATTATAAACAACATAAATCTGGAGCAGCAAGTTTGGCAGATTTTAGTCCTGAGTACCAAGAAATGCACCATTTTGTTGTTGTTGTTGTTTCAAATAAGATGGCATACTAACTATTAACTCTGTGACCCATCCCTTTGTTACAAGCATTATACCACCTCACAAAATTGTTATTTTAACATTGCTATTTTTTGTTTCTTAAATTTTAAGCTCAAGTTTTATTGCATATAATTAAATTAAAGCAGAATCAACTAAAGTAACATCTGATGAGTAGTAAAGGGTTAAAAGTTTCAACAGGCACTGTGTCAAGAGTTGTTGCAATGATGAACAACAGCCACTGCTGAGTTTACATTTTATTATCTTTTTAAACAAATTAAAAAAAAAAAAAAAAAAAAACATGCACAGCTGGTGACAGAAACATACATATTTTTGACATTCAACATCTTTGTAATTTAATGACTGCCTATCAGCTTTGTCCTTTCCTGTATTTTGTCCTTTCCTGTATTTGGCCTATCAGCTTTGTCCTTTCCTGTATTTTGCCTATCAGCTTTGTCCTTTCCTGTATGTGAAAAAAAAATGAATTCTAAGTAGAAGACTATTTTGGCAACACTTTGCAAACAGAACCTAATATTTCTGTTGACAGGGCTGCACAAGAAATTATTTATGTGAGTGCTATTAGCCCTTCTCTAACACATAAATAAACAAAGTTAGATGTATATCCTTTACAGCTCCATGCAAACCAACCCCAGTCAGTGTTTGTTGGCTGTCTGTGGTGTTTTTTTTAATGTTACGTTTGGTTGTTTTTGCAACTCTTGACTGAATGCTCAGAGGCACTTCAGTGGGGTAGCAGCTAGTCGCATACTTCTGTCAAAATCAACATAATGCAGTCTGCTAATAAATCACCTACAGCTTAATTAAACCCACAATATCAGAACTGTGAAATGGGATTCATAACCCCCAAGCCAGAGATGCCACTCTTAAAATTATAATTTTTTTAAAATCTTGATTTGGCATACCTGTTCTACATTCCATACAGTATTCCATTGCTTACGGTCCAGACTGTGAGCAGACACGGCCATTCCTTGATCTACTCTTCCCCTCATGTGATAATGGAACCGCATGCAATGGGAAGTATTGATATCAATGCGTGGGCTTATGAGGTCATCCCCTCGACTGTTTCCAAGCAAATACATTCCTGCATGTATGAATGTTTGAAACCAAATTACATTGGCAGTTATACAAAAATTCCAAGACAGAACAATCTTAATTTGGACGGTGGGAAAAACCCAGAAGTAATGGTATTTTCTCATGATCCTGCTGATATGTCAAACAGGCAGCAAACCCCACCTACATTGGACTACAGGTTAGTTCGTAACCACTGGGTGTCCAAAAATAGCTTAGATGGTTGACCAGGGTTTCTGGGATTTGCTCCTGTTGTATTCTAATCTGAATTGTGGCTCGCAGTCACTGAGTGGTAATCTGAAATAATTGTGCTGCTACGTACTTAGCAGCCACCATTACCACTGTGCTAAGCAAGTTTCCCTGCTCATCCTTTCCCCTGTGCTGAATACTTTTCTCCCAAATGCAAATAATGCAACGGTGATGCAGGCTATATTTTTTAACACTTGCCAAATATTCACCCTAAGATAGTGGGTGCTTGGTGCGAGTGTTGATAAATCAGATGCACTATGGTGACTCCAAGACACCTGGCCTTTACAGAAAGGAATCACTAGAAACTAGACCTAATTGCCTAGTTTCACTAGTGATAGTGAAAAACAAAATGTATCTGCTAAGTCTACATCGTTGTCTCCACCGCTACCATATACATAGTAGAAACACCATGGAGGCGGAGGAGCGACCACAAGAGTAGCCTTCTGATCATCAGCAAGCACATTCTTTAAATGTTTTGAATTTCACTTGATAATAATAAGCGAAAATAAGACCAGTATTTTACAATACGATAGACAGACGTATGCACTGTCTGTTGTATGGTACAAAAGAAAATTAATTTTTAACACCATGTCAGTACGTGGCCGTATCCTTTTGTTGATCATTGGGGATCCATTTCAAATCCAGTCAATGTTGATGGCTGGGTCAGATGGTCTTGCTCATGGCCAGAAGTACACATGTCCACCAGTGTCCCATGAAAACAACCTACCTTATAATTCACACATTTCAAACTGATCTGTACTATTACTCCTTGAAAGAAACTCCGTTATTTCTTCAACTTTAATTAACCAGTTTTCTTGCCATTTTGTATTTTTTTTTAATGTAGACTAATGCAAAACCAAAAATATACCTCAGGGTATAACAGTTCACTGACCAGGCATCTATGGTAAACAAAGACAGGATAACACAGAGAGGGTTAGAAGAGCTAAAGTAACATCTGTTTGCAACTGAAATAGTTAAAACATTTTCTAAGAGGGACAAGTCAATGAAAGGAAAGTTACCTCGAAAATTGCCAATGGTGTGATCAAATAATGGAAAGCGATTGTCAGAATCAGTCCCCCGACTTGAGGTCAACTGCCATTTAGACTGATATCCACATACAAATTTTTCTGTGAAACTGCAGTTTGCTGAGACATCTGAAAATAACACCAATCACAGTAATTTAGTATAAAATATTTTCATATTTCTTTGATAGGTAAAGTTAATGTCAAGAGGGCTGACTTCAGTGCTCCGGGTTATTCCATACAACAGGGTGTGTCTGCAGAATGACTAGCCACCTGCTGAAAGCATCACACAAAGGACAAACTCAACAGCTCCAGTGATGATCCCATAAAGATCATATAAATTGTGTTCTTCTACTGTTTTGTGTTCACCAGATGTTCTAGTAGTTCCTCCACTTCTGGACTTCATGTCTTGTTCCAGAACTTGAGTCTTGCATGCAAATCTGTTGTACAGATCTGTCTCAAGTTTAGGAAGACTTGGTTCCTTGCCTGTTGGGCAGATGTACTTTGACATCAAAGATAACACTAAATAGTCTATTTGATGACATGCTTGTTGTGGGGTGGGTGGGGAGGGGGGGGCACAGTAGTCTTTTTTTTCTGCCTTCAATGGACTCCCCTGGAACCCACACAGGGATCCCTGAGAGAGACAGGGTTTTAAGCTAAGAGGACCAGTTGTGGTGACCTATATTTGATCCCATGTGGCTCAGTCTTAGTCCATTGCATGGCTATCCATTTGCCAAGACTGTTGCACAAAGTATGAACTACAAAGCTCTAGCCATGATCCTCAAGGATCTCTAAACAAATTGCACTCTTTCATCACATGGTGCAACTGTGAAATGATCCCAAGACCTTCAAAGCTTAAGGCAAATGATTTCTCCTTTTAGTTAGCAACTGAAACCCTTAAAGGTTTTTGTTATTTTTTTCAGTTCAAACAACACACTATGTGTGCTGAATATTACTCAAGTGCATCAATCAACATGTTTTGTATATTTGTACATCTTAAGGTTAGTCAGGGGAGCCGCTGTGGTCTAACAGCTAGATGCTCAGCTATGGAATGGAAGGTCATGGGTTAAGATCCTGATGGACAGCCTAATTTTTTTCCGACTTTTGGCATCTTGTCACAAACGCCTCCACACAGTCCTTGAAGGACACTCCTGTCAAATTTCGTTCCCTAGTACATCAGTTTGCTTTCTCTGTTAACATTTGTACAATCTATCGTGAGACTTGGGACATCACCTCTAACAATCCTGTAGTTTTCAGAAAACCATAAAACAGACACCTTTTCTGGGTTTATGACAGCACTCATTTCTATACACCAGTCAATCACTGTCTACTGTTGCCTGTAGTTCCTAGGCTGTTTGTTCCCTCCCCTGACTGTACGCAAGAATATCATCTGCAAATATCAGTATCATTTCATTACCTGGGGCTTCTAGGCTCGCAATCTTAATTGTATACACGTTTAAGAGCACAGGAGAGATGGCAGATCCCAGTGGCAGTCCTGAGGCTATAATATGTTGCTCTGATTTCCATAAACATGATCAATATACAAGCACAGTTTACACACATGACAAGAAAAAATACAAGAAATAAGAAAAATGTGTGTAGGTCAGGAAAAATTTATGTTAAATATGAAAATTTGTGTCCACAAAATAAAAAAAATGCATGAAACGAAGAGAGCATGAAAATTTGCATGAAACAGAAAAATTGTACATTAAATTATATCAGTAAACATTAAATAACTTTAAAATGTATGTAAAACTAGAACAATGTGATGGCATTTGGGATAAAAAAAATGCTTGTAAGAAATTACAAAAAGGAAATTACAAAGAGGATTTACGTACGCTAATTCATAAATACTCACCACAAAGATCAATTTCATCACTTTTGTCTTTGCAGTCAGCCACAGTGTCGCACAGCATTTTCTTGTCAAACAGGCATATTCCATCACCACAAGTAAACTGGCATACTGAAAAGGATAAAATACAGGAATGAGAATTTGGAATAAAAGCGGAAATAAAGTCATAAAAGAAAAGACAGCATACAACCAATACTAAATTATATACATAGACAAAAAAAATAAAATGGCTTTGCCCACAGAGAGAGAATGCCTTGTGACCCCCATACCAAACAAATCCTACACAAAAAAAGCAGAGGGATGTAGAGCATGAGGTAGACCTAAAACACATGGAAGAATAATACTAGAGAAACTCTACAACAGTATGATGTGTCTATGGTCAAAGCGGCCAGAAGAGCAAAAAGCAGTATATAGATCTCCCTCAACATCTGAAGCAATGAAAGAGAAAGTTAAAAAGAAAATTAAGTGTTTGAAAAGGTAATGGATTGTAATATACTACTACAGAATGCAAGTCTCAGTCTATTAGACCTCATGAGATCAGACATTAGGGCTGATTTCATGACCAAATAGCTCATCACTTGTTTACTGGTCATGCCAAAGACAACAGAAAGTTCTTGCTCTTTTCTGTCACAGACAGATGTTGTATTTGCCCCTTAAACCTTAATTAGTTTAACTACTTTTGTTCTATGATGTCTTTGTTGAACACCTCCAGACCTAACCACCTGAAGCTGTTAAGCTCAGCACCTTGGAATAAAAGAAGGAGTAATAATTGCTTAGGATTGAAAGAAATGACTTCCACTGTTGCTTCTCACTCTTAATCTCCACTGTTTACATTTTTGATGGGTCCAAAGATTCCTCATAAATCTGTTTTCAAGAGTTTGTAATAAAGCTCAGTTTTTGTGTGTTATTTTAAATGATACTTCATACATATTTTTAGATGTTAATACAGTTAATCCTTGTTAATATGAACACACTTAAGAAGAATGCTCTGTTCACATGAACACACTTGTGGTCCCACCAGTAATGTATTAATGCAAGTCATTGACTGGCATGAACTTGTTAACAAAAACTTTTGATTTTTCAGATCTTAGCAGTTATTGTTAACTAGGTTTTATTGTTATTTATTAACTATCACTATAGCAACTACTACTTTTATAACACCATAAAAGTGATTGAATGGAAGATGTGGTAGACTGCTGGCCCAAACATTTTGGGTTCAAATCCACATTAGGCAGATTTCTGTGGGGAAACTTGATTTCAGACTGCAGGTCAACCCAGTCTAAAATGGGCACCAGATAATGTCTTGAGACATATAGTGGCAAGTTGTCAGGAGTTGACTCGGTTATGGGACAGTTCAGTGTGATGATAAATCAACAATATACGCTGTGACTTCTAACTAAACTCTGGGCATGTATAGACACGGATAAATCTATGTCAGCTGAACGAGGCTTGTTGAACACCAGTGGAATTCACGCAGGCCTGACATAGGTGAGTGCTGGAGTGTGGTAGTGGCTCAGAGCTTATTTCATGAATGTGAAAAGGCGCGTCTAGTGATTGTAAAGTTAGAAGCTGCCTGGTTTCAGAATAAAGAGCACTACCCCTTCTGAGGTGTAGACCAAGAGTTAGTTTCTTTTGATAACAAAGATTATGTGTGTGTGTTTCAACCAATGTTTGGCTTGGGTGTGTTTGTCAGCAGTGTTTTTCCTGTCATTAGCTTGCTGCGCAGCCAATAGATTCGAACCCTAGACAACGTAGGTTCTTGACACAAGTGCTTTGTTGTCCACATCACTCACTGAGTGCCCACTGACCTATAAAACTGAGTCTAGCATGAAATGCCAATTGAACCTGTGCATGATAAGGGTCCTTCACTTTTAATTGTATTGATAAAAAAAGATTGCAAAGATAATCAAATATGACAGGATTGACTTCACAGTCCTGGATTCGACATCAGTTATCCTCTGCTTGCCCACAGTGTGGTACAGAAATGATGACCAGGAAGGATCTTAAATTTAAAATGCACTAGTGAATAAAAAGTATTAAAGCAAACCCGAGACCTTCAAAGCATCTCGTATGTGGGCTCACAATGATAGCTTCATCCCTTCAAGTTTTTTCATTTGCAGACAATCCCGAAGCTTATCTGGTGCCTAGCTGTATGAGGCTAGGTCAACCACAGAATCATCATCACCATCAATCAGCAAGTTGTTTTTTTATTTTAATTTTTATTTTTACAGAACATCGCTCTTATTACGGCACACCTGAAAATCTCTTTAGCCTATCTGCACATTCACAGCCAATAAATATTCAATGTCTTGTATCCACATTCATGGAGGTTGGTCTCCGTTATATTTTCTCTAAATTGTAGCCTCCAATACAAATTGTTTCCAGGCCACCATAATAACTAACACTGCCAAAATACCTGAGTTTTGGGGGCAGGATGCTGTTTATGAGCCAGTTATTATCGATGTTAAGATCAAATAAGATGTCAATGTTCTTATTTTGCCTTTTCAATAGTATTTCTTAAAAAAAAGTTCTGTAACATTTCACGGAAAAAGCTCCACTTGTTTTTCTTCAGTGACTGAATAAGATACAATGACTTACATGTGTTAATTGCTGCAGAAAAGATACACAATTTAAACATGATAACAGAATCATACCAGACAGACAAAAAGCTGTGTCTACTTGGGATTGAATAATGGCCTCTATCTTGACAGTTGAACAGAATAACTACTGTGCTATTGTCCCTGCATCAATTTACCTGTGTGATTATTGATCCAATCAATGTACAGGCTGGTATCAGTGAACACTAGAGGCTTGGTGGCCACACTGCATGTTTTGTAAACATAACTGGCCACACCAACAACTTTCCAAGTCTTTGTTTCATCCTGACAGGCAACTGGACTGCCACTGTCACCCTGGAAGTTGAAGTAAGCAACACTGAATAAAACCTGGCATATAATTACTACAGAAAGCATGGAAATAATCTAAAATAAACTTATTAAATAATCTCAATGATAGCTTATGGGAAGGAGTGAATGAATTATGAATTGACATCACTGTGCTCAGGATAATCCAACATAAGCTCAATGGCCAACAAAGAGATCCCATAACAGTAGTACTAGTTGCTGAGATTAAATAAACAAACACTTTTTCCTGATGCTGAAGATCATCCAGACTCTCTGCTCACTCCGAGCTGAATAGGTCTTTCCAGGTACAGTCACTCTGTTCTGATGCAATGTCCACTTGATCTCAGAAAGACTTCACCACACCTGCACTGTCATAACTGGCTGCCTATAGCAGTGGCAGTAGCTCATCTATGAGCCTGGCTTATTACAGACACCTGAATGTTTTCTGGGAACTTATTATAATACTTAATATTTCAACTGATACTTTAAACATTAAACGATATAACTCTTGAGTCCCTGGGAATGCATCACGAGCTAATTTGTTTTAACCTAGGGGCACAATCGACGTGTGACAAGTGAAGGTTTTTAATCTACCACTGACCGGTTGTAAAACGCGGACCGCTCAATTTCAACTTCCTTTCAAGTTCTTTGTGTCTGATATCAAGCGTGCTCATTTAGAAACATGGACTGAAAGCTGAAAATATAGTATATTTGCGAGATTACCAAGTTACTAAGTGTTTGAAAAGAATATTGCCGCCAAGCAGTATTCTACATGCATGCCAACGTGATTTACGGCCTTAGAAGCTTAAAATTTAAATTAAGTACATGTCCTTTTAGATTTATCCGAAGTTAGATAACGTTGCAAATTAGGCGTGTTTCCATCATTTATAGAGTCAAACTTTGATGAGGGATATGTCTAATGTGTACCTCACACGAAGGGTACAACAATATCAAAGTCAGCTGGCACAAAAAGAATAAACATTAGTAAATAGACAATTTTCTTCAGTGTCAGTTAGTTATAGTGCTGTTCCCCTTATTATTTAGGAACATAGCTACAAAATTACAGGCAAATTGAATGTTAGATAAACTTTGTTATGGGTGAAGATACTTATCTTTTTGGGGGAGTCAGTTTTCTTTACCAAATAATAATGCTCTGTTATGATGCTTCAAAAGATTCTCTAGAACAAAATCTAATGTATAGAGTTTATATTTTACTTATACATTACTAAGTAGTTCACATTAATTTGTGATTCATTTTGGATATATTTTAACCAGTTTTCCTTAAGTGCCATGGTGGTAAGTGGAATTTTTAAAATTTTATTTTACTAATTTTTGTAAACATACCGTCAGTTTATTTACTAATTTTTAATTACTAACGCAATTATTTGTTGTAGCTCTATGCCAAAATTATTCCTCAAAAATCCCTGGTCACTTAGATGTATAAAATGTGTATGTTGCACTGCAATTGAATTACTATGGTCTGTTTTAATGTCTTACACGTGAACTTAAAAAATGGCATTACCACCCCTTGGGCCTCTGATGCTAATCCCCTGGGACTCAAGAGTTAATGCTTATAAGAGTATATTACTTGTAACTTATTTTGTCTCACCTAATAGTACATTCATTACACATTTGAACCATTTTAGACCTAACTGTTAATATTTAAAGCAATAAATGCATTAAGTACAATTAAAGAAATTTTTCCTGGGACTGAACAGTTGAGAAAACAGAGAGCTAGAGAAAATGTAAGTAACAGTCACTTTTGCAAGAGGAAAAAGATAGAAAAACAATGGCTGGAAATAAAACACAACCAAAAACATGGCTAAAGAAGTGTAAACACAACAAAATTAATTGCAAAGAAAAAACTAACTGAGCAAGCAGCCACAAGACCATTAAAATATCCTGCACACATTTCACTCTGCTGTACACGACCATTCCACACAAAGCTGCTGTTGCATTTTGTTGTATCCCACAATGTCAGTTTTGTCTCTTGCTGGTGTTCTGAAGTTTCTCCTGCAGACATTTGCAAAAGGGATGTAATCAGCTTCCTGTCAAATATATTTAAAATGAGAGCTGTCAAATGTTATGCTTACTAAATCTTGCTGTATGGTGCAGTGACCTTGGACAAGGAAGAAGAAATTTGAAAATCTTACCCATTTTCTGGAGATGTGGATATGTTAAAAAAAAAAAAAAAAATGATTTTATTTCATAGAGAGAAAGACAATAATATACAGATGTTTTTAAGTGATTAGAAATCATAAAAGTTGTTGAAGAAAAAAAAATAATAAGAGACAAGTGAAACCTTTCAGCCTTATTAACAGAAAACTTTTTTTTTAAACAAAAAAAAAACCATATTGGATGGAAATGAAAACGAGTGGTGTTAAGTATGTCAAGCGGGAGGAAAACATCTAGAGACAGATGAACAGGGGTCAGAGAGGCTACCATCCTGGACCAAATAATGAGTTGGGGGTTCCAATACCAACCTTCACTGTGGAGATGGTAACTGGCTGGCTGACTGAAATAAATACTCAAAGTATGACTTTTATTCTGGTTTGGTTTGAAAAGAATCACTTTCATTGTAGCTCTCTGTAAGTGCTAGTCTCCTCTTAAAATCATACCAGGAGAATGTCAGCACACTGACAAACTCTGCAGCTCCAGTGAGAATACCTCTTTTGTGTGTAGAGTTTTAATTTCTAAACGTACTATTCATCCCATCCCTACCTGCCTAAGACACACACAAAACAGACTAATTTAGAATGCTGAGTTAGGTTAAAAAATAATACTACATCACAACAGTCAGTTCCAAAATACTACATCACAACAGACATTTCCATAAGCACTCATCCTTATTTTCAGCAGCCAGTGAAGAATTTTAATGGTGATGGTACCAGAAGCATATGTCTATCTTGCCTTTCTTCTGAGAATACAGAGTTAGCCAGATGTCCTAGTCACTCATTTCCCACTGTAACATAATTATCTATTTGTGCTTGTCATAGTCACTCATTTCCCACTGTAACATAATTATCTATTTGTGCTTGTCATAGTCCCTTATTTCCTACTGTAACAATTATCTATTTGTGCTTGTCATAGTCACTTATTTCCCACTGTAACAATTATCTATTTGTGCTTGTCATAGTCACTGATTCCCCACTGTAACAATTATCTATTTGTGCTTGTCATAGTCACTGATTCCCCACTGTAACAATTATCTATTTGTGCTTGTCATAGTCACTGATTTTCCACTGTAACAATTATCTATTTGTGCTTGTCATAGTCACTGATTTTCCACTGTAACATAATTATCTATTTGTGCTTGTCATAGTCACTTATTTCCCACTGTAACATAATTATCTATTTGTGCATGTCATAGTCACTGATTCCCCACTGTAACAATTATCTATTTGTGCTTGTCATAGTCACTGATTTCCCACTGTAACAT
Organism: Candidula unifasciata; assembly: GCA_905116865.2. NCBI lineage: Eukaryota > Metazoa > Mollusca > Gastropoda > Stylommatophora > Geomitridae > Candidula > Candidula unifasciata. Next base: position 145,624 of record CAJHNH020002591.1, on the reverse strand, counting down.
AATTATCTATTTGTGCTTGTCATAGTCACTTATTTCCCACTGTAACAATTATCTATTTGTGCTTGTCATAGTCACTGATTCCCCACTGTAACATAATTATCTATTTGTGCTTGTCATAGTCACTGATTCCCCACTGTAACATAATTATCTATTTGTGCTTGTCATAGTCACTTATTTCCCACTGTAACAATTACCTATTTGTGCTTGTCATAGTCACTGATTTCCCACTGTAACATAATTATCTATTTGTGCTTCTGCATTGTTTACTTGCTCCTAAAGGGATATGACTGCATCTAAGCTGTAATGCATCAATTCACCATAGGTAATGCTGCACCAGCCAAAATGTCTGTTTCCCAACACACGTTCATTCCTCAGAAAAGACAAATATATTTGGTGTAGCTATTATGAGTGCAGAAATTATAACTTGTTAGCAGGTTGAACGAAGTTATCTGGGATCAGTCCCGCTTGACTGACAACCGAGATGCAACTTTCATTAGTTAACAGGAGTGTTAAACTTTCAGACAGCAGGCTGGAATGGAAAAATTATTATCTCATAGCAGGTTCTTGCGCAGCTAAAATTCCAGTAATATATCTATCACAGATAACAATGTTATCTGTTATAACATTTTCATCTAATATTATGGGTATGTTGCTAACATTATCAACTGTTATAACAGTTGATAATGTTAGCAACATACCCATAATATTAGATGAAAATGTTTACATATCCGACATCAGTTGAAAAAATTTTAACAACATACTAGCTAGAAATGCTAACAACCCATCTAACTAACTAACAAATTAACTAACTAACAACCCATCTATCTACCTAATTAACTAACAACCCATCTAACTTGACATGTTCACTTACCTTGAACACCTTTTGTGTGCCCCCAGCCAGCAATGTAGCAGCGGTTGGCTCTGGTAAACACATCCCCTTTCTCTGGAAAGCACAAGGGTTTAATGTAGTCATTGTACTTCAAGGGTTCAGCTAGCTCCAGCAGGGCTATATCATTTCCCTCCAACTGCTTGTATCCTGGGTATGTGATGACACGCCGGATTTTCTTCATCTGTCCATGAGGTCCCAGTTGAGACAATCTTAAAGTGCCAGCTGCGATCCACATGTGTGTGAAGTCCATGCTAGACCTGTGGAAAAAAAAAAGAGAGCTTTAGATTCCAGATGACATCAAAGTTAAAAAGCCAACCAGTGTTGCTGGTACCTACCTTTCTGTAAAGTCAGAGGACAGTATTAAATTGTGCTATACGGAGATATAGAGAAGCTGCTGGCTGAGCCGTTACAAAGTTTGGCTCTCATGCAGGAGGTTTGACCCCCAGTAAGGTGATGGGAGTTTTTCTGTCAAGGGCAAAATTTAACATCCTAATTTGTTCAGTCCATGGCAACAGCACTAGCCAGGCAGCCCTAAATCCTCAGACTCAAGGCCCCCCTGTCTACACCACCCTTGATCAATCAAACCACCCTTAAAAGGTGGTTTAGCAGAAGTAGTGGCATTACAGTTTTTATATGGAGATATAGAAATCAGTCCATGATTTGATTTGATTTGATTTGATTCAAGAACCGACATCACAGCACTAGGGGCATTCCCATAAGCGCTCTGTCCCCATATTCAGCAGCCAGCGAAGAGTTATGATACTAATGATGCCATGATTTCCCTCTTTTCAGCCTCTGACCCTTGCCTGCAGCCAAATCTTCATACAGAGGGTGTTACCTACTCTGAGGTATGACTTAGCCTGCAGCACCTTTAGCCTATCTGCAATAGTTGGCAATGTAAGGATGTATTGCATGCTTCATTCGGGGTGTCTCTTGTACATCCCTGGATCAGCAACATAGTTTCATTATCTGCAAAGAATGATGATGAAAGGCCCACCTCAACATCTGCCCATCTGCAATTCACCATACAGAATGTTCTTAGGAAATCTACCAAATTTCATCCTCCATGTGTCAAAACACTAATTTTTGTCTAAATAATATCCTATTTAATTCCCAGGGTTTATAATAGGGATTTATAGTGTCTACTGTCAGAAACAGTTTCAGCACCAGATGAAGAATACACATCCTCTTATGGTGTCAGATCTAAATCTTTTTAGAACTTTTCTCTCCATCTTCAGTGTAAGCTTTAGCCATTCTACATATAGAATAATCATGTCTTTCAGTGATTTATGTCATCTGAATTATTACTATCACCTGAACTAGTATTCTGTTTACACCTTCTGGGATGTGTTTAGGATTGATACTGCACAGTGGGTATCTTGGGTAATAATTGTTAAATTGTGCTTTAAAATGGTATGTCAATCATTATTGAGTTAATGTCTTTTGTATATGTGTATGAAGCCAAGAACTGACCTGCGGGGTAATAAAAGACCTTTAGATAAAAGCTGAGACCAGACCTTGAGATCCAAGCTGACCTAAGATCTATAGACTTTCACTATTTCAAGACCTTTAGATCCCAAATAAGATCTTTAGCTTACAATTAAGACCTTTAGATCAGTTAAGATCTTTAAATCTTGGCTGAGCAAAGACCTACAGATTCCAGCTCAGCCAAGACCTTTAGATCTCAGTTAAGACAGAATCCAACTGAAGCAAGACATTCAGATACCAGTTAAGACCTATATAACCTGAGATTACCTTTAGACACTGTATAGATGTGGTAACATCATACTGATGCCTTTACTTCCCAGAAACTTACCTTCTGCCCTTCTGCCGATGATCACTAATCGACGGAGTAGTTCAGTGTGCTGTAAGGAAATCTATCAATTGACTTAACTAGTATACTTACTCAATGCAATGTGCAGCAGTGAGAATGAAGTATGGGTGTATAATGGCTCCACCACACTGATGCAGGGTATATTTGCGCACAGAGACCAACCAGGGCCATGCTCCAGGCAGTGCATCTTGACCGTTGATAATGAAGGATGGCAAGTTTTCTAATGGATGACCGCACTCTAAAATAAAACAAAGTTTTATTACGGCAATGATGAGTATTCTGGATTTGATTTCACATGTTACTATATGAAAAGCAACAATTAAATTCATTATCATCATCATCAGGTGCCTTGCCGACTGCGATCATGCCTCTCCACAATCTGTGATCTCCTGCAGCATGAATCTGTTCGTGTGCCGACACACCTCCATGCCATGCAATGAGACTGTCAAGCATCTTCTCTCGTTGTCTTCCTCTGTCTCTCCTTCCACAGATCTTTCCAGTGGTCACAATATGTTCTATTTTCCCTCTTCTCATAACATGGCCGAAAAATGATGACTGTCTCCTTCTGATGTCTGCGATAAGTTGTCTTCGTGCTCCCACCTCTTTCAAAACTTCTTGGTTGCTATTTTTGGCTGTCCAGGGTATTCTAAGCATTCTTCTGTAAAACCACATCTCTGAGGCCTCAAGAAATTGTTTGGCCTGCTTACCGATTGTCTAGGATTCACAGTCATATGTTAAAACTGGATGTATGTAGCAAGCAAGAATTCTTTTTCTAACTCCCAATGACAAGGATATATTGCACAAGATGTTTTTCATTTTATAAAATGCAGTTTTTGCCTGTCCTATTGTTTCTTATCTCAGTTATGCATCTTCCATCTGATGTTATTCATGTGCCTCGATTCTTAAATTTCTGTACTTGTCCTAAAATAACACCATCCATTTTATTACACAATTAGGAATAATTAGTTTTTTTGATATCACAATTACTTCTGTCTTCCCATTATTCAAACTAAGGCCCATTCTTCCACTTTCTAACATATATATTAAATTGATAATCTTTTTAAAGCACTGCTTGTTACTGGAATCATGAGGGCCAACAGACTGCAATGGTTGGGGCATACAGAGAGAATGGCAAATAGCATATACAAAAATGGTATAGAAAAAAGAACCGAATGGAGGTAAACCACAAGGCAACCGACCGAGTTGGAGAGATAATATACAAAAACTTGAAGTCACCAACTGCAAACAGGATAATCACAGAGATGAATGGAGACCGGTTTTATCTGCAGTAATAAACAACAATAACTCAGAAGGCTGATGACAAAGAAGATTGATGAGCAATACCAAATTTTAAAGAGGATAACCATACAAATAAAATTTTTTTATACTGGTTACTGATGAGGAGTTAAACAGTATGTTCCAAATAGAAGATCACCTTTACGGGTGGAAAAAAAAAGTTGTATACACTTCTTTACACTTTTTATAATCCATGACCTGTAACGTGGTAGTCACGTCTGTCCACAGCCATCTATCTATCTCATGTACTTTTAATCATTTCTGACAAAGATGGTGCTTCAGGCCATGATGCCAGACTGAAAAGCATTTCCACTTTGGTCTCTCTGCCTCTCTCCCCCTCCAACTTTCCGGTTGTCATGCATACTCTAGTTTTTCTTCTTTCCTATGTGTGTCTCTTTCTGATGGAGGTAATCAGTTCTCTTCATGAATGACTTTCTGTCAAGGCATTATTACTCTGTTCCATGGGGTTGTCAATATTCTCTGCAGCTTCCCCATAACTGTTCACTTTTTTGGCTGACTATTCTGCACTAAAGTCTTTTAATAGTAAAATCTATAGCTGATACTGATAAATTAACTGGTACATGTATACAGTCAGTATCTATCAACATACGGTCAGTGTGTATCAACATACTGTCAGTACATATCAACATACTGTCAGTTTATATTAACATGTTATGAGAAGGAATACACTTGAAAACTTGGTGACAGCTGGTAAGACTGCTGGGAAAACAAGTACAGGAAAATTGATTTGATTTGATTTAAGAACCGACATCACAGCACTCGGGGCATTCCCATAAGCGCTAGCAAAAGAGTTCTGATACTAATGGTGCCAGTAGCATTCTGATTAAATGTCTGTCTTGCCTTTCCTCTGAGCCTTGAGCATCTGCCAGAACCTCTCATCACCCCCAACTGCATCAATTTCACCAAACTGTGATGATCCATCTGCTCCTCGGAACTGTACACGCTCTCCCAAAAGGCACTAACCATGTCTGCCTTATGTATCAGTATTCCACCAAGTTGTGCAGAGCCAGCCAGTCTGTCCAGCTGTTCATTTCCCTACACACCGGCGCCCCGGTGAAAAAATCCAGACAATACTCCTCACTCATGTCCTCCGCAGCGAAGCATGCCACTCTGCATGAAGCATACCTGTTCTGATCTTCCTCAGCATGCTTTCTGAGTCAGTTACGATCACGATGTGTGTGTGTGTGTGTCATGTTCTCTATCTAGCCAGCGGAAAGCTGCAGTGATCACCTCCACCTCCATTCTTAAGCTGGATGTTGTGGTATCATACGCTAGGCTCTCCTGCACCAAACATCAACCATTAACTTAGCTAAGAGACCCCAAGCACTTCTGCCTCTTGACACTGAACCATCTGTGTAAATGATCAAATCATCTGAGCGAGCATTATCTTGAACTAATTGCTGAATTTCCAGGTACAGGCAAAAAAAAAAGATAAATACTTGGATGCTTAGCCTCAGTCTAAGCGGGACGAAAGCTCTGACCCGATCTATGGTTCTAGTGACTATGATGAACAGTGACCGCCACAGGCTTACTGGCATGACAAGATGACGATGATAGGATTGCATATTTCTATTATTCTTACCTTTAGTGTTGCACTCAACGGCCACAACGTTCCCTGAACACCTTTTGCTAGAATAATAGAATGACAACAAAATCCCATTACCAATGGGTTAGAAGTGACAATAACATTTCAACTATCATCAAAAGGTGGTGAAAAAATCTCCATTAATTATGAGATATTTTATTCATCCAAATATAGGACGCAATTTTTTAACTTTTTTTAAAGCCCCAACCTGGCTGTCATTGGGGGCCCTAATATATCCGATAGGTTGAACATGATTTCTGGGATGCACCAGGACAGGGGGGCAAGGATTCTCATCCAAACTGTGGCACTGTGTGTCACTGGGTGTCACTCACTGTGAGATCCTGGCAGGGTTGAATGTTATAGTGAGAAAAAGATATAAAATCATCCTTAACCATGAGCAAAATGTGGCAATAAAATCGCAATTATGAGAAAAGGCTTAGAAGAAAATCTCCATTAAGTAAGCAAAAGTCACAATAACAAATGAAAAGAAAAAACTGAAAAAGGAGAATCATCTACAACAAGCAACAAAAAACCTGTAATTCTCAGCTAAAAATGTCAATTAACTATGAATGGTGGTAATCATACAATAATTAACAAAAACATATAAAAAACATACATATAACATACACACTCTTTCCTTTGCCGATTACAGACATGTGGTCTCCATTTGGATCTAACTGGAAAAAACTCGGACCATGACCTGCCACACTTGTCCAGTTTTTTAGGGATCTGGAAAGGAGAAAGTAAACTTTCAATAATTATTATAACAAATATATTACTCATGTTATTTAAGTGTACTTTTTAAATGATTTTGTATTTTTAGTTTGTTTAAAATCTAGGATTAAATTTGTTAATGCCTAGTTTTCTGAAACTGTACTCATAGTTCTTCCATCTCTAAACAAATAGTCTTTCCATGAAGGAGGAACTGGCCGAGTGGTTAGTACTCTAGGCTCTCATGCAGAGACCCAGGAATGAAACATTAGTAACATAAGTTTTTTTTGTTTTTGGGTCTGTAGAGGGCAAGAAAAAGAAAAATTCTGACCTGCTCAACTGTGCACTAGCCACACAGTCCTAACTCCTCATGATCAAGGGTCACCCTATCTCATCTGCTTCTTCTTTGCATTCTCTGGCTTTTAAATTTTGTGGAAAGTTCTGGTTAACCTTTTCAGTCCCAGATGGTTTCAAGGTACATACTCACTTTGACACAATATAAAAGAGGCATAGGTGTATGATTTTCAAAGATACAGCATATACTCTACTGCATTTAAAATATTTAGCCAGATTTGTTTTACATACCAAAATCAAACATTTAATAAATTATAAGACACCCTGCGTTTTGTGGACACAGACATAAACTGAGCACACAAGGTATGTCGCTTTGGACAGAAAGAGTTAAGAGTTAATCATCCATTTCTGGGTTTAAGTCTTGTTCCAGACTTAGAGTTTTGTATGCATGTCTGGCTTATTTATATACAGGCTGTTGGTCACCTCACACAGATGCACTTCTACTTTAAAGGAAACACATAATTAGTTGGCTTTTATGAACATGTTTGTTGAGATTCTTTTCATTATAATATTGTGTCTATTCTCCCCCCCCCCCCCCCACTCCACAATGGGGCCCTGGAACCCAACAGAGGGGACCCCCATTCTGATGACTCCCTTTCTGACATAACTTTTTTCAGCTCTCCATATTCAAGAATTAAACACATTCTCAAATGCTACTTACATTTCTCCCATTTTCAGACAAGCAGTGTCTCCATGTGCATCTGTGAAACCATCTGTGCATACTTCTATAACATCACCATCAGACTTGATGAAAAAGGCAGAGTTTGGTTCGGTCTTGAAAACTGGAGATTGCAACAGTGAAAGAATTAAGTCTCATTTCAAAACATTTTTATCAAAGCAAGCAACAACAACAACAAAAATTGCAGTAACATTTTAGACATGTGGTGCAATAATTGTTATGTTTATGTTAACATCTGATCCTTATGTTTATATAACTCAAGACCATCTATTTTAATTGCCACTGCTTCTGCCAATTTTAATAAGTTCCTATTTAATTTGACTGATAGAAATGGCTCTTAAACTAGGAGCACAACTAAAGAGATGAAGCCTTACTACAAATTTTTGAAAATAGTCTTATGATGAAACTTTGGACCCATCAAAGATGCAAACATTGGGGAATGGAAAGTGAGAAGCAACAACAAAATTCATAATCTGTTAAAATCACCATTGATGACTGTCATCATAGGAGCTAATAGACTGAAAAGGTTAGGGCATATTGAAAGAATGTCTTTTGACAGAAGTAAAAACTATACACAAGGAAGCTAAATGATCATAGACCATAAGGCAGACCAAGAAGATAGAGATATAACGTCCAGGCAGACCTGCAAACACTTTGTCACCAATTGGAAAGAGAAAGCCAACCAGAGAGATGAGTGAAAGTGGGTGGTATCTGCAGCAATGAACCTCAAGGGCTCGGAATGCTGAAGAAGAGGGAAAAGAAGAATTAATAGGAATGTTAGTTATCTATTTCACATGACAAAATTGCTAATTAAATTAGTGGTAACATGAAACAAATAGAACTAATGATCCTAAAGAGAGGGGGAAACAAAAAATAGTTTTTGCCTCACTTACTGCAGTTCATCTCATCAGTGTGATCAGCACACTGAGGAATTCCATCACACTCTTCAGCACTTGGAATACAAGAGAAGTCCACACACATGAACTGGTCCACCGAACAGTTGTCTGCTAATGAAAGTAACATGTGGAGAGTACGCATGGAATGCACTTTATCTACTACAAAAACCTAAAGGGCCCTTTCCTTGCCACTGGCACTTTAGACATATGGAACTAAACATTGCTGTAGACCAGTCAGCATTTATGGGTAATGTGGTCAGCATCTTGATGGTTGCCTTTATTTCCCAGACATATTTTTAGATGAGTTTTTTAATATGAACCCATATGCCAGTTCAAACAAATAAACTTTGGGCCAGCAGGCAAGAAAAGGGCTTAGTGTCATTTTTAGTCTAAAGATTCAGGAACCACATTGCTAGTGCAAACACCATAAACTAATGGTTAGCAGTTTACTTTGCCCCCAATAGAAAAAAAAATCTATAAATTTAATGTGGATAAACTCAGGCCCCTCAAATGACAGCTTAGTCTTCTAACTGCTCTGCCAGATCCTCCATATCCTGTATCTATAATAATGGTTATATCCCCCAAAACTAATGTACATTTACATAGAATTATTTAAATAATACGTACACGAACAATACAATGTACAATTTATTGCCTGGCATATTTTGCTGTATCTCTTCAGGTGCTACAAAGTTAAATCATATAATGAAGCACAAAATGAATCCTTTTCATGCTGAAATGCATAAACCACATTGTCGAGTTGCTGTATATCTATCTATCCACTGGAAATTCAAAACCATTCATGTGATTACCATGGAAACTTCAAAATGATAAAGTGATCTTTTTGTTTACATAACATAGGAGCGTATTACTATTAAAATGTCATGTAAGTATCAGCGGTAAAGGACCAAATCATTTATATGCATGGTGGATCCGTTCTGTTCAATATGTGCCATGAAAATGTCAGCCAGGATGGGACCAAGGGGGCTCCCCATGGCCACTCCATTAATTTGACAGTAAAGTCATGTGGTACTGGCTGTGCATAGGTATTACAATCTCACTAAGTAGATGTTGGGATATCCAATCTAAGTTTGTTCTCTTTTATGCAAACAATTATTCTCATGATAGTTTCTTCTAATGGTACAATGGTAAACAAGGATGAAATGTCCATTGATGCCATGTGTTTTTGTCCTAAATTCTGGGTTTTCAGCAATTCAGTTATATCAAATGTATCTTTTACTGTTCTGTTTTCAAATGACTTTTACTGGAATTAGTACTTCAGCTAACCATTTTGCTAATCAATGTTGGGCCGAGTTAATCATGGAAACAACTGGCCTTAGAGGTGTTACAGCCTTATGTAATTTGGCAATACTACTATACAACTGGGGCGTCAGTCTGTGAGCCATGTAGAGTGAGCATTTTTGCAATCGCTTCACTGATAAGTTTATTATTCAGGAGAGACAGAATTTCTTTATTTTAATTTCTAAGTCTCTAAAGTATTCCACTTTCTACATTGGGGGTTTCTATAGTGAGGCCATGGGTAGGCCATCTATATCATGCTTTCAAAGCTGAGGGGATCTTCACGGGAGCTAAGGACTTTGTGCTTTTTGTGATGCTCTTCACTACCCCAATTCATTTAAAGCTTCAGATGCAAAAGCTAGCCAGCTGAGATAAAGGAGTCTTTTCTACACCTTCAGGCCTAGTGAGAATACATTGCTAGAACTTAATTTTTTAGATGAACTGATATTCAGTAGGTGACCTCAAACACCATGCCAGCCTCTTTTACTTCCCCTTACTTTACCTCTACCCACTGGAAGCTGTGCCTATCTGGGAGCCAAGGTGAAATATTTTTTTTAAAGCCCAGCTCCATTTGGATTTAAACCCATGACCATCAGTCTGCTTGCAAGCATACAGCCACCATGCCACAGCTGCTCCCAACCAATCAAGATTGTTGGAGGTTTTTGTTTTAATGGTGGATAAGGTCAGGAAGAAGAGAAAGAGATGAAGTAGGAGGAGGAGAAGGAGTTTATTTTATACAATCCTCTGTCATTTGGATTTACTTAATACCATAAAAATACTATACATAATGCTCTAAAACAGCAGTTCTCAAACTAGGTGCGGTGGCGCCCCAGGGTGCAGCGAACGTATGCCAAGGATGCCGCAGCAGTAATAAAAAAAAATTCATTAAAACAGTTTTGTTTATCGCATTAAAGACAACTGAACATAAAATCTGCACTCTCTTTTCTTCTTTTCCTAAGTATTCAACCGCTTGAAGGGTAGCTGAGCCGCACAAATTTTTTTGCACAACAAGGGTACTGCAGCGAAAAAAGTTTTGAGAGCCGCTGCTCTAAAACACTGAAACTAATACGTGTATGAATGGGACAAACTACTATCTAACATACGACAGTAGCCTTCATCGTCCTCTTTAGGGCAGTCTTTTTGTCCATCACAGAGCCATTCTGGCATAATACATGGTCCACCTTCACATTTATATTGGTTCTTCTCACATTCTTGGAAAGAAGAAAAGAAACACAGTAAATTACAACAATGCAAATAATATTCCAAGAATTAATAAACATAATAGCAATAATTTTAAATAAAAAATTGTTAAAAAAAGTAATACCCACCCCTTTTCCCATAGCAGTGGAATGTATCCTCCAGTCATGGACTTAACTTTTTTTATTACTACACAAATTACTATATGTTATGCAGGCTATGTTGCAGGGGCATCCACATAAGACATGGGGAAGATTCAGCCTTTCATAAATTTTATGTCTAGAAAAGAAAGGAAGAGCAAGGGAAAAAAAGGGGGGGGGGGGGGTATTCGAATGGAGCCTAAACCTTGTTTAGGTATGTAATAAAATAGCCCAAAAAACAAACATTGTAAGCAATGAACCCTTTGTAGGCAACTGCCACATTAGGCATAAGATACTAGACTTATTTTTCACAATCATCATGCCAGCTGAAATGTCGGACTCAAGAGGCCCAACCTGTCACATGTGTGTGTGGTTTAGGGGTTGTGAAGTTGTGAATGCGGTTTCACAACACTTTCAACCAGGGTTCCAAACAAATCAGCTTCTAGTGGTGTGGTAACAGATTGCATTGTGTTTATTTAGATCAGTGGTTTTCAACCTGAGTGGTTCTACCACCCCCCCCCCGTGTTTTAAATTTTCCTGCAGCCCCCACAAATGAAGTGCATGAGTGCACCACAAATGAAGTGCATGAGTGCAAGGAAGTTTCAAGGGAGCGTCAGCAATTTTGAAATTGCATTTCTACTTGTAATAATCTTTTATGTTAACATTTTTTTCCAGTATAACTAGACAAAAATATTTTTTTTTTAACTATAAACCAAAAAGTCAAGAATGTTTATTGTTCTGACAAGTAATCTGCACATCTAAAATTTTTTTTTAATCTCAATTTATAGGATAGCACAGTTCTTGTTAGTATTTTTTCTTCCAGACAATACACCAGAAGCAGTGACAAACTAATGAACGTAAAATTGCCTAGAAAACCACTCAACGGCAAAAAAATGCTGGGATGATGATTCTTCTTCTTGTGACTGCTTTCAGATTTACATTAACAGACAAGTTCTTGTGACAAGCTTGACCATTTTTCAGGGTTTCCTTTCGGTTCTATACAGCCTTGAGTTTAGTGTTAAAATCCTGGAGAAGTATTCCCTTCTTAAGGGGCGCAGAAGGGACATTCTTGCAGGACAGGTTCTGTAGTAGGCACACCAGCCAACATGGGCACTGTTGTGAACTACTCAGACGAAGCTTGTGCATATGCTTGTTTAGTTTGTTATGTCCAGCTCTGAGGCAAAGAATAATGACCTGCCCATGCCGGTCAAGTAAGTGGAAGTCATCTCTGGCTAAATTTTGTTCACTTCGGCTGGGATTTTTTTTTTTTTTTTTGGGTTCACCGGCTGTGAATTCCGGCGGAAGGTCAAGGTTAATCGTCCGCTTGGACTTTTGGCTTTCACCCGGACCTGATTTTTGCGTGTACAACCGTTTTAATGTTCCCTGCCTCATGGGCAGCTGTACTCCGACTTCGAAGGAAGACGTCAGGCCTATTTCTAGGTTGACTGGCCATTGTTTTGTGTGGGTCAAGACGTTGCCTGATTTGTGTGGAGTCCACTTTGTCTCCTTCTCCACAGGTATTGCACCCGGAGTACCCCTTTGGGACAGCCCCCTGTGGAACAGTTAGCCCTCAAGGGAAGGCAGGGGCAGATCATGGGCATTCCCCGCCATCCAAGGAGGCTTCCATGTATGCAGAGCCGGCACATGGCGCTCTGGTTCTGGGCTCACCCAAGGAATCGTCACGGCCTGCACATGCCTGCTTAGCCTCACAACCGTATCAGGCTTCCCGCTCGACAAGAGCTGCGCCCTCTGGAAGTCAGCGGGGAGCAGCCTGTGGATTTTGGACTTTTGTGACCACGCGAATAGGCACATTCTTTTTTCTTTGCACGTTAGATTTCTTTGACGAGCCGTTAGCCCGACAGAATTTTACATCCTGCGTCAGGCATAGCGTTATCAGTTTGGTAACAACACTCGGGCGAGTGGGGTCTTTGGGTGTGGACATTTAGTCTTTTTTACGTTCAGTAAAAATTTTGGAGGTCAGATTTTGAGCTCACTCGTGTGCCGTAGGATCTAGTTTTGTTGGACAAGTAGGCTTAGCCAGCCAATGGGCTGTTGCTGTTGTGGTGTACCTCAGCGCGGTGACGACGACACTAAGGGAGGGTTACACGAGGATGTACATGGCTGGCCAGCCTATGTATGGTTGCTGTTTTGGAGTACCTCAGCGCGGTGATGACGACACTAAGGGTTAACCGAGGATGTACATGGATAGCCATCCTCTGGATGGTTGCTGTTGTGGTGTACCTCGGCGCGGTGAAGACGACACTGAGGGTTAACCGAGGATGTGCATGGATGGCCAGCCTAAGGATGGTTGCTATTGTGTACCTCAGCGCGGTGACGACGACACTGAGGGTTAACCGAGGATGTGCATGGATGGCCAGCCTAAGGATGGTTGCTGTTGTGTACCTCAGCGCGGTGACGACGACACTGAGGGTTAACAGAGGATGTACAGTGAACAATGTTCTCATCACATTCTTTTAACGAAGGGCTGTGATTTTTAGCTGTACGTTTGGCAAGCATACTCATGTTCCTAATGAGTTTTGATAACCTTTTTCACCCAAGCGTTTGGGGGAGGGCTGATGAGAGCCACAAGGACGCATCACCTCTGGGGGCCGCCAAACTCCGAGATCCCCTGACAGCTCTGTTAATGCTCGTTTGAGACATTATCCGTGGCGCACGACGAGGACGTGCTGCAGGGGTCTTGCGTGAGGTTCCGTAAAACCAGAACAGTGAAGGACTGGCGCCCAAGTGGCGTACGGAGTATCTCCTTATACACATCCTGTTGGACTAAACTTTCCCTCACGCCTGTGACATAAATCACCTCGCCACCGGCTGGGATTGATTAGCAACGTCTCAAAAAGAACATGGTACTAACTACATATTTCTTTTTCTTTAACATTTGGAGCCCCTGAGGTTCATTTGCTGCAGATATCACCCACATCCATGATCTCTCATACAATTTATAGTGCACGGACTCATACAATGACAGTCTATCAACTGTTATACATACAGACATTACACTATGTTATACAAACACAGAGGACATTAACTTTTATACATACTAACAGAACATTATAACATACACAATAACAGTACATTAACTCATTATACAGTAAGTAGTTTAACGTTCACATACTTGATAGTACATTAAATTACACACACACACACACTGACAGGACAGTACATTACGCTATAAAAACACAGAGAGGAAATTAGATTTTATACACACTAACAGTACATTAAAACATACACAATGACAGTACATTAACTTGTAATACACTAAAAGTACATTAACATTCATATACTTTTATAGTAAATTTAATTACACACACACTAACAGTTCATTACGACAGCACATTAACTCACAGTACATTAAAAAGTATACATGCTGATGGTACATTAAGTTGTACACATACTGACAAAACATTATCTCTCACAAATTGTACACACATACTGATGACATTACATCAAATGAAATATGACAAGATACATACCACAGCCAACCTCATCACTGCTGTCAGGACACTGAACCTGCTGATCACATCTGTAGTAACTAGGCACGCACAGTCCCATAGCACACTGAATCTCAAACTCAGGGTGGCAGTCTAAAAATGTATGATCTATTATAAGTGTGTGCAATTTACATTCCATATCTGTAACAACATTCAGTATTTTTAAAAAAATAGTCTATGCTTTGTTAGGGCAATTATGTCTATCCACAGCATTCTGTCTTGTGTCATGTGAATGATTTATGTTACAGATGTTTTCCATTCCATAATGACAATATTTCCAACATATCTTTTGATTTTCCTCTGCCTTTCAATCACATGTAGTGTGAATTATCTTTGATATAGATGTTCTTCAATACCATGATGCCAAGATGTTCAACATATCTTTTGATCTCTTTCTGCCCTTTCTTTCAGAAATTTTTTTTGTCATGCCTTTCTCTGATTTTCCCTTTCTCAAGATGTGCCCAAAGAATATACATCATCTGGTTCTGATGCAAATAATCAGTTGTCTTAATAAGCATTCAATATTTTTAAAATTATTTCATCTATGAGAATTAATACTGCATGAATTCATGATTTTCTGTGCATTTATAAACAATGCAGGTGGCAATGTCTTGTGTCCATACTTGTGTCCATACTTGTGTCCATACTTGTGTCCATACTTGTGTCCATACTTGTGTCCATACTTGTGTCCATACTTGTGTCCATACTTGTGTCCATACTTGTGTCCATACTTGTGTCCATACTTGTGTCCATACTTGTGTCCATACTTGTGTCCCATACTTGTGTCCATACTTGTGTCCATACTTGTGTCCATACTTGTGTCCATACTTGTGTCCATACTTGTGTCCATACTTGTGTCCATACTTGTGTCCATACTTGTGTCCATACTTGTGTCCATACTTGTGTCCATACTTGTGTCCATACTTGTGTCCATACTTGTGTCCATACTTGTGTCCATACTTGTGTCCATACTTGTGTCCATACTTGTGTCCATACTTGTGTCCATACTTGTGTCCATACTTGTGTCCATACTTGTGTCCATACTTGTGTCCATACTTGTGTGGGTTGTCCAACATGACTCCTACAGTGTCATCCTCGGCCAGCTAGTGATGATGAGTTTGTGCCCATATGAAAGCTGGAGAGGAAGAGAGGCCGGGGACACCAAGAATGAAGGTGTCAGTGACATCTAGTTTGACACTGTGGCATGGAAGATTTAGTTATCACAAATGATTGGATGTAAATGAGACAGAAAGTTGTGGATGACATAATCACCTCAGCACCTTGGCATGGATTATTAAAAAAAAAAAAACAACATGTGGTTGACATTTATATCAAATTTAAAACTTAGTGTCAACTGTTTCAGTGTCAACTGTTTATTAAATGTCCGGAGGCATTTCTTATAAATTAAAAGTCTAAAGTCAGCCACCCGTGCCTTAGACCATTAGAGATTTGCATTGGTTTTAGCAATCATCTTTGTACTCAATGTCATATAAAAATCCTAGAAAAAAGTTATGTTATTCATCTCTTTGGACAGAAGAACAAAAAAATTATTTCAAATCAAAACAAAGTATGGTTCAGACATTTACTGAGTTAACGTAATCATAACTCCTGTTTACAGAGTTGAAGTTCACCAGAGTTTATGGGCAGCATCTAGCTCCATTATCATACCGAGGTGATCTAAGAACTGATAAAAAAGCACTCAGGATATTGTTATAAGTGCTTCTTCTCCATCTTCAAGTGTTAATAAAGATTTCCAATTCTGAGTACCAGTAGCAGTTGATTGTATCCATCTTGCCTTTCATCTGAGTTTTCAGTGTCAAACCGATTTCCTGGTCACTCTGCAACACCATCTTCTTCACCCCATGATTTATTTGTGCTTTTGCACTGTTCATTCACTCCTAAGGAGCCTTGACCACATCTAGATTGCCATGCCTCAACTGACCATCAAGTGGTGCAAAACCAGCCAATATTTCTGCCTGCTCATTTCTCAACACATCTGAAAAACCCTTGGTAAATCATTCAAAGGACACAACCCAGAATCTCTGAAGTGATAAATGAGCCATCCTTCAACAGTAATTTTCATATAGTTGTCAGCTGGCCATGAAAATCAAACAAGCAAAATTTTGTATATATAAAAAAAAAAAGTTTCAAAAAAAAAGAAAAAAAAGCTTACCACACTGTCTTTCATCAGACCAGTCACCACAATCATTAACCTTGTTGCACACAGCACTCTTAGGTACACATTTATTGATGTTGATGCATGCAAATTCAGTGGCTTGGCATGCTGTGAACAAAATAAAAGAACATGGGTCAAAAATGAAATTATAAGTTTTTTGTCAAGAGAGAAGAACGGATAAAGTTATTTAAAATGTTTAGTGATTTTTAATTTCAATGATTCAGTTCATTGTTTTCCTTTCAAAAGATACAACAAAAACAAAATTGAATGATTTTTAATTTGTAAAATGCAGTTTCATTGTTTTCTTTCAAAAGATACAACAAAAACAAAGTTGAATGATTTTTAATTTGTAACATGCAGTTTTTAGAAAATTAAGCCACAAAAATTCCATTTTCATCCAGTGCCATCTCCACATTCATGACTGGCTGAAAATGTGTCAACTTTTAACTTTGCATATTTATAGTACACATTCAAAATCTTATTCAGTCCCTCTCTTGATTTTCCAGTCCCTCTCTTGACATTTTCTAGTCACCTAGATGCTTTATTCTTACACTTATCTCTTTCATTTAGTGCATCCTTCAACAAAAAAGCTATCACTTTTATCATAAAATATTTTAACAGCCTGGAAATTGGTCTCTTTCTGTAATTTTCTGTCTTCAATCTCAGTGTTAGAAATACTTTGTTTTCCTTTCTTGTTAACTCTTTTGAGTCCCAGGGGGTTTAGCATCACAGGCCCAGGGGGTAGTAAAGAAAGTAATAAAATCGGCGCATCATGTGTTCATAGGGCTTCTTTGTAGGAACCTATGAACGTATGATGCGTTTCTTGGGACTCAAAGAGTTAAGATTCATCATCATTGTGTGATATCTACTTCTGCATTCATCTTTAAAAAGGCAGTTGGTATGTTGCGTTGTGGTTTATATTTAGACTGAAATCTTGACTTTCTGGTCCAACTGATCCAGTTAACGCAAATCCTTGATTAGTCACTTTTTACAACATTCGTGTTAAGAAGCACTGGAAGTATTCTTTTTCCCTGAAAAATGGGATCCTGGGACCCACACATAGGGAACTTGTGTGATATAACAGCAGACTAGGCTGTTTATTGTTGCTTTCTCCTTGTTTTACTTACAGTCTATGATTCTGAACCATGCCAGACATTAACTCTCAGAATGTATCACCAATATATCGCTGTGATAATCCACCGTTTTTCCACATCACTAATTTATCAGCTCTCGGCACAGACTCTCTAATATTTTTTCATTTGGTGGGGGAAATGAAGTTCTGTGAACACGTTTTGAAAAACTAAAATTAGCGAAAGAAAGTATCATTTTTCAAGTGTGGTGAGGCAACAGGTTAAATTTTCTATTTGATTTTAAATAAATCAGTGTGACACAATTTGTGTTATTTTCCAGACCAAATGGTAAAAGAAAAAGTCTACAGTTCTAGACTTTTTTTTACTGCTGCTGGCAATGAATTTGAGCAAGAAAGTGACAATAATCTCGACATTATGATTAATAATCAGAGTGCAAAACCTACTGCCGATAACATGGGTTAGGATGAAGTTGAACAAAATACCTCAATTGGATCATCCCATTTTTCAATCAGCTGTGTCTGATATTTGGTTGTTGTGAAATTTGACATATCACACAAAAATGGTCATAAAATCAAAAGCACTTAGATTAAATGTCTCAAATAAAGACAGGCTGATGCATAATCGAACAGAGAAGGCATATGAATTCTTAGAAATTAACAGCAGTGTTGGTGATCAAGTACAAATATCATGTGTGTTTAACATAACTGAATGTTGTGTCACTAATATTTTGTTGTTGTAATACTAATTCTTAAATAGTTTAGATGTATTCTGTATTCATCTTTAATTTGATATATATCACTATACACCCAACTCATTGTCTTCAGTAAAGTTAACTGTCATGTTGCAGTGAAGTTAACTGTCATGTTGCAGTAAAGTTAACTGTCATGTTGCAGTAAAGTTAACTGTCATGTTGCAGTAAAAAAAAATTCTGCTAAAAATGAATGCTGTCTAAATTCTATAAAAAAATATCCTAAGAGGGTTATTAGGACTTTTTCATGCCATTGTTAAAAGTGGAAGTTGATACCACTGACAACGGATGGTTAGACAGCATTTAATAAATAGGTTCAAAATTATAAGATTAGGTTTTAATTAAGCAGACCTTTTTTTTTTTTTTTTTTTTTTTATACAGAAAACATACAAACCTGAAGATAAAATGACAGCATCCATTCAAATCAAAAATGTAGTTTACAGTGATCTTGAAAGTAGGAAGATCAGACAGTTTCAGTGGTGACACTGGAAGTAGGAAGATGAGATAGTTCTAGTGAGACACTGAAAGTAAGCAGTAGGAAGATGAGATAGTTTCAGTGATGACACTGGAAGTAGGAAGATGAGATAGTTTCAGTGATGACACTGGAAGATGAGATAGTAGTTTCAGTGATGACACTGGAAGATGAGATAGTTCTAGTGAGACACTGGAAATAGGAAGATGAGATAGTTCTAGTGAGACACTGGAAGTAAGCAGTAGGAAGATGAGATAGTTTCAGTGATGACACTGGAAGTAGATGATTAGCGCTTGTTCTTTAATGAGAGGAGTAGACTGCCCGACCATCTGAACAGGCTAAGTTCAACATAAAGAGTATAACATAAAAGTAAATAAAACTAAAACTGAAGTAATGCAGGTCAGTAGAATTCCTAGTCCGCTACAGATTTAGTGGTTGAATGGTCTTGTCTGGAACAAGTTAAAGAATTTAAATATCCAGGAAGTATATTCTCAGAGGACAGGAGAACAGGCTGGGAAATAGAAACAAGATGCCAATGTGCCAGTGCACTTATATACTAAGTGACACCGTTATTAAGACATTCAAACACAAGTGTGAGCATCAAGAAATGGATTATAAACAGCATATTCATACCAACACTGAACTACCAGTGCCGGACATGGAAATTATCAAAGGCTAACCTAAATTTACACAAAATGATAAGCTGAGAAAAGACACCGATTTAAGCCTCTGAGACAAAGTTAGAAATTATATCAGATAGACTGTGGGAGCCTCACCATGCAGCAAATTTATTGAGAAACAGAAGATCAAATGGTTTCGTCATCAAGTAAGAATGCAGCCAGAACAACTACCAATGCATGCGCTACACAGTGAAAGATCTGATGTGGAAGCAAGAGGTCACCCTAGAAGATATGGACTGATGACATTAAAGAGCTTCTACACCAATACAAAATAATAGCCACTGCTGTCCAATAAGCAATGAAGCACAAACTATACCTCCCCATGACACTCAGCAGCAAAAGTAAAAAAATTAATGATGATGATGACAACGACGATGATTGGAAGTAGGGGGTAGGTAGATAAGAGTTTTAGCAATTACACTGAAAGTAGGGAGTTTTAGTGATAATCTCCGTCCTCATGTGTTATTTTATTATTTTGAAGCCCCACCCTGGTTGTTACTGGGGGCCCTAATATAACCTAACGGTTGAACGAGGTTTCTAGGACCTCTCCATGGGTGGTCCTCATCCGAATGGTGGCACTTTGTGTTACTGGGTGTTTATTTGCTCAGTGTGATGTCTTGGTGGGGTAGAAAGTCGTCAGTTTTAGTAATGACACTGGAAGTAGGGAGATCAGATAGTTTTAGCGATGATACTGAAAGTAGGAAGTAGGGTGATTAGATAGTTTTAGTGATGACATTGGAAGTAAGGAGATCATTTTTAGTGATGACACTGCAAGTAGGGAG
Source organism: Candidula unifasciata (assembly GCA_905116865.2). Classification (NCBI taxonomy): domain Eukaryota; kingdom Metazoa; phylum Mollusca; class Gastropoda; order Stylommatophora; family Geomitridae; genus Candidula; species Candidula unifasciata. The sequence goes on along the minus strand of CAJHNH020002591.1, from coordinate 125,265 downwards.
AAGGAAATCAGAAAGTTTTAGTCATGGTTCTGGCAGGGGAGAGAGCTGTTAGCAGGGAGATCTAGGAGTTGGGATGTTAGCTAGTCCTGGTGATGGCAGTGAGATTGATGAGATCAGGTAGTTATAGTATCTGGAGCAATATGGTAAGGTTATCTTACTAATTTTGGGTGGTGGCTTTACGCAGTGGTCAAGTCTTGGGTCAGAAATGCGATCACAGTTCTGGTGAAACAACAATGGGCAGCTTTCATTCACTTCTGCGGAAACCAGAACAGAAACCAGATATATATAAAATGGATCAGATGCTAGATGTAAAATATGCCCATTCAATATCTAAACTTCATCAGTCAGTTTTCTAAATGGTTCATTCAGAAAGGAAAGCATTTACTTGCAAATCCTGAAACTTAATCTATGCTCTCATCTTCTTCTTCTTCTTTCGTTCGCCTGAAATAAGTTGTCTATATCAGCAGTTTTTGTCTCTTGTATAAATTTCACTGTCGTTAGTTCATTCAGTGGTCCATAGAGTTTACATTCCACTGTTGTTCTTTCTGGCCAAAAGGTTTGCCTTAATGTGTCAAATCGGTGCAGTCCTGGAATGCTCTCATCTATAAAAGGTATTTAAAAAGACAAACTGGGAAAACTGACAGAAGGCAATCTCTAGGATATTCACATGGAGGCACTCAAACAGTCCCTCTCTTCATTTCAGTAGGTCTGACCATGAAAGCAGAAACAATTTCACTGTCGTCACCATAAAATCTTGCTCTGGTGATGAAGCCACGTGTTTCTCTTTGGAAAGTCGCCCTTTTTTTTTTTTTTTTTTTTTTTTAGATTCATTTAGGATATAAGGAATTTCAGTCTTTTCAAACATTTTAATGATTATCTAATACTATTGGCTAATTAATATTGTATAGATTTTAAATGTTAAATATAATAGATTTTAAATTAGGCAAAATCAGATTTTTCTATTTTTTACTGGCACCTTTCCATCTTTCCAAAACGATAGTGTTCTAATATGCTAGAGGAGGCATGGGACTCACAGCCCATGGTGATGGTGACTAGCACGACATGCTCACGTCAAGAAAAGTCTTCCACAATGATAGCATGGGATTTCAGGACCATTGTCAACATTCATATTTAGTCTGTTTCTTCTCAGATGCTCTGCTTTCATCTTTTCTGCAGTCACTTTCTTCATTCTCATTCCCTTCCTGATGTTCCCTCTCCACACTACACGGTCCATGGCATTTATATCTATGGATAAAACATGACTTGAATTTTTATTATGCTCTTCATTGTTCGGATGCACTGATTAATCTTCCTCTGCAGTTTTCTAGAGCTATCTTTAGTCTATTTTTGTTTTGGTTATTTCCACTCATTGCTGAGAAATCTGAAGAAGAAAAAGTTAAAAGAAAAAACAAATATTACACTGATAAATTACCTGCACAGAATGAAGTACAAGGAAACTTGACTTCCCCGTCTCCTTCACAAGATGGAAAAAGTGCACTGCACACATAGAACAATATGTTGGGTGAGCACCCTGATGACACTGATCTTTCTGCAACACTGTAGTATGTTTTGTTAGCCTCTTCAGCACTCTTGTCTCCCCAAAGATTTGGAAAGGTAGTTTTAGTATAGCCAAAGTTTGAGCACAGTGAAGACTTGAGTGGCTCACAGTAAGCTGTGAAAATAAGCAGGTGGGTTTAAACAAAGCTTGATTGATCACAATAACAATACACTTTTTATGCCAGTTGCATATTGGCATATGATGTCAACACATCTTTCATTCTGGCCAGCGCTCAAATCGGCATAATATGCTACATGCATACTTTTTTCATAGACTGCCCAGCCCTTATGTGATGTTACCTTTACTTCCCAGGGCATTTCTTGGCACCCATTTTATAAGCCAGATAAATGTTATAAAATGTATCTCAATATGAATCTGAACCAGTACTGTGCTACCACAACTCCTGATAAATCACAATAGACATTTAAAAAAGTGATGATTGGTTTAAAAAAAAACTTACTAGCTAAACAAACAAAGGATAATTCATCATCTGCTGACCAGGTGGTCTGACTAAGTGGATTAGTAAACTGGCCAAATTATAGAATGAATGGTGCCTGTTTGGATGCCATACTTTGCTTCCATATGAAATTGCCAACATATATTTATATACATGTACCCACGCACGTGCACACATGCACACAAATATGTATATACTTGATGAATTAGACAAGGTAAAAGAACATATGTTAATTCTTCATTAAGTAGACAAATAGATGTAGAAAAACACATATTTGATGAAAATAAACGAATGGACTTGATATATTGTTGGAGACTTACGGGTAGCAGTAGATCCTGGGGTTGTTGGCAAAGTACTTGTACTGGAGGTTGTTGGTACAGTAATTGCACTGGTGGTTATTGATGGACTTGGGGTAACATAGGCTTCAAACACAATCATCCTTCAGTTCACCACAGTCATAATTAATGTTAATTTACACTTGGCTTGAATATCTGGGAAAGGGTATTTAGTGTAAGAATACAATTAATCATTAAGTCAAAGAGTTTACAAATGGCAAATGACATCATCATCATCATTAACTGCTGCTGCTTGTGATGGTATCCCTAAATTTTACACAGACAAGACAAATTCTTAAGATTAAATGGACAATATTGTTTGGGAGTTTCTCTTGAGTTCCAAACAGTTTTAGGTAAACTGGTGACTCATCAGGATAGTATTCTATTTGTAAACAAAATGTTGAATTAAGAAGACATCACAGCACTCAAGACACTCCAATAAGCACTTCACCCCCATCTTCACAGCAAGCAAAGAGTTCCAATTCCGACTGCACCTGTAATTGTTTGATTGTATATATCCGTCTCACATTTCCCTTAAGTGTTGAGCATTTGCTAGATCCCTAGTAACTTTTACAGCCATTCTCCAGAGATTGTAATGACCTATTTGTGCCTCCACACTGTTCACTCGCTCCTAAGGGCCCTCACAACATCTAGCTTGTGATAATCAGTTCACCACCAAGGGTGCAAAACCAACCAGTCTATCATTAGCTCATTTCCCAACATAACGGTGTGTCCTGAAGAAAATATCCTTTTTTTTATAATGACCGTACAATGGACAGTCATACAGGACATGTTCTGCAGTTAGTAAGCAGAGCTCACATGGGTACAGTGGTTAACTAATCATCGCCAAGTTTCACATTTTCAATTTTAGTATTATTTCACTTTGAAAATAGCTAATGAAAGTTGGAGAACCACTAAACAAGAAACAAAAGTTAAATGCATTTGAAAATTGTAGGAAAACGAATGTAAAATGGGATAAATTCAAAAGGAGTGAAGAGATAGGAGAAATATCTGGACAACCAATAGTATCAACAGTTATGACAGAAAACTGCGCTATATTGGACACATTGTGGGAAGGGAAACATATAATCATCAAAGAGGCACTGAAATGGGAAACAGAGGGGCTGAGGAAATAAGGATGTCCAGGAAAAACCCTTAGAGAAACCGTAATAAAAACACTGAGGACAGACGCCAAAGCTGCTGGACTGAATTCCATGCAAAATATCAAAGTGATCACACAGGACTGAATGGAATGGAGAAAAAGACTGATGCCATGTGACATACCTGACATAAAAAGACAATGAGTGAATCATCATACTGAACACTTTTGCTTCCATCATAGCCTGTTAGATTATTTATCATCATCCCATAATTCCTACATTTTCACTAACCTCCACTTTACCATTAAGCGACAAACAGTGTGAGATCCAGCACTTGAAAGCTGGCACTGGCCACTAACATTGTGAATGGATTAATATTATTTTTTAATATTTTCAGTCCATGTTACTGGGTGACCTCTTGCTCAGACATTAGATCTTTTAAGATGAAGTTCCTGTGTAGGTGGTTGCTTATATACATTCTAATGTCATGACTCAATGATTTTATTCTGAATCTTAATGAGTCAAAATAATACAGCTATTGAATATATCAGTAACAACTTATATAGAATGAATTAGCTGCAAATCAACCTGAGCGTTTGTTTAATGTTTGATTATGAAATTGTATGTTCTCTACTTAGGGGTTCCGGGACCCTACCACTATGGGGCGGGGGATTGGGGCAAGAGAACAGACCCACTGCCCTTTAACAAACATGGCCTAAAAGGTGACTAAATTTTCGCTTAAACTGGATGTGTTTGGGCTATCAGGCATACATATCTAAGCCTAGCCATAAACCACAACATAATGTGCTGCCAACTTCCCTTTTAATGGACACCCTGATAAAGAATTTTGCTCACATTTAGTTGGCCTCTTTGCATCTTTCCAGATGACTGTTATACTGTGCTATGAGGAGGCATGAGATTCATACATGTCAATAGTGAGTGTGACAGCAAGACCTGCCCATGTTAAGAAAATTCTTCCACAATTATAGCATAGAATTTTAGGACCATCGTTGCCTTCATTTGTGTTTAGTTTGTATCTTCTCAGACTCTCAGCTCTCATCCTTTCTGTAATAATTTTTCCTTCATTTCATTTCCTCCACGGTGTGTCCCCTCCACGGTGTGTCCCCTCCACGGTGTGTCCCCTCCACGGTGTGTCCCCTCCACGGTGTGTCCCCTCCACGGTGTGTCCCCTCCACGGTGTGTCCCCTCCACGGTGTGTCCCCTCCACGGTGTGTCCCCTCCACGGTGTGTCCCCTCCACGGTGTGTCCCCTCCGGTGTGTCCCCTCCACGGTGTGTCCCCTCCAACGTGTCCCCTCCACGGTGTGTCCCCCTCCACGGTGTGTCCCCTCCACGGTGTGTGTGTCCCCTCCACGGGTGTCCCCTGGTGGGTCCCCTCCACGGTGTGTCCCCTCCACGGTGTGTCCCCTCCACGGTGTGTCCCCTCCACGGTGTGTCCCCTCCATGGTGTGTCCCCCACGGTCCCCTGGTGTGTCCCCTCCACGGTGGTGTGTCCCCTCCATGGTGTGTCCCCTCCATGGTGTGTCCCCTCCACGGTGTCCCCCTCCATGGTGTGTCCACGGTGTGTCCCCTCCATGGTGTGTCCCCTCCATGGTGTGTCCCCTCCATGGTGTGTCCCCTCCATGTGTCCCCCTCCACGGTGTGTCCCCTCCACGGTGTGTCCCCTCCACGGTGTTCCCCTCCCCGACGGTGTGTCCCCTCCACGGTGTGTCCCCTCCACGGTGTGTCCCCTCCACGGTGTGTCCCCTCCACGGTGTGTCCCCTCCACGGTGTGTCCCCTCCACGGTGTGTCCCCTCCACGGTGTGTCCCCTCCACGGTGTGTCCATCCACGTGTGTCCCCTCCACGGTGTGTCCCCTCCACGGTGTGTCCCCTCCACGGTGTGTCCCCTCCATGGTGTGTCCCCTCCATGGTGTGTCCCCTCCATGGTGTGTCCCCCTCCATGGTGTGTCCCCTCCATGGTGTGTCCCCTCCATGGTGTGTCCCCTCCATGGTGTGTCCCCTCCATGGTGTGTCCCCTCCATGGTGTGTCCCCTCCATGGTGTGTCCCCTCCATGGTGTGTCCCCTCCATGGTGTGTCCCCTCCATGATACATGGGCCATTGCATTTTGTTCCTTATAGCCCATCTCAATTACTTTATCATTCATGTCCTGCTTGCACACATCTTTATATTGTAGTAGAGGTGGGCTTTGACTTCTACCCATCTGTAATTCACCACAGAGGATGTCCTTAGGGACCCAGTCAATGCTCATACAACTATTAAAATCAACACAATGTAGTCTGCCAAATCATCTACTGCTGGGTCAAACCCAGCATTTTGCAATTATGAACTTGTAGTCTAATCCCTAATCTACAGATGCTGACAACAATTATATAGTCACCAATGAAGGAATACTGAGTATTAGGTACTAAACAAAGCTAACAAAATTATTAACAATCACATTAATTACCTATACAGTATGTCCGACAGGGCAGTAGTGAATATTTATTGTCCACACAATATGGAAAGAACAGCGCACAAAAGAAATATCTGACAAAATCAGAACATCTCGTTTGAATCACTGGTAAAGCCCACTTTTCAAACTCTGTGATGGGAACCTCAGAAACATCATGTACTGAGGTGAAACCTTCAGCGGCACAGTAACTGTACTTCTGTTCAAAACAAGCATCTGTTTAAGGAAATAAAATTTTTTAAAAACTTTAAACCCACAGTGTTACCACAATCGTACCTCTAAAAACAATCTAAGGGAACAAAACAAATCAAACTCTCGATGGCATAGTAAATGTACATCTGCTCAAAATAGGCATTTTTTTAAATGAGGAACAAAGTTATAGTTAGTTGCATATCCTTTACAGCACACTGCAGAACCCCAGCATTTTTGGGCTGTTGTTTTTCTAGGCAAATTTACATCCAGTAGTTTGCCATTGCTTTCTGGACTGTCAGCTTCTCGATACCACTCGAAACCAGCACAAGGAGCAAGACCCACAGCTGGGATCGAACCCAGAACCCCGGCATTACGAAATCTGTTCGCAACGCCAAAGCCACAGACGCCGACATGGGGAACCAACAGCAGCAAATCTGAAACCCTCAATGACACAATAACTGTACATCTTAAAATATTAATCTAAGGGTACAACAACAATAAAAACACAGAAATTTAACGGTAAAGTAATTATGTCTGGTCAAAAATTAATCTGTATAAGGGAACACAACAAAACATCCTCAGTGGTACAGTAACTGTACATATAATTAAAACATATCTAGGAACCAAAAAAGGAAAACTGGGAAACTTTCAGTTGGATAGTAATTGTATGTCTAATTTTTTTTAATGGATCTATTGAATATAATATAAATGATATGCACAGGGAACTATAGATCTGTTTCAGACAACAACAAAAACAGCTGCAACAATGAAAATGTTATCTAAAAAAAAAAGTCAACTAATTAGCGATTACTGATTAGAAAGGATTATCATCTCAGCACTCCGGACAGATCCATAGGTGCTCCTCAAAAGCTCCACAAGTGTAATGACTGATGATGCCTGTTCTGTGTTGGTTAATTAAATGTCTTGTTCCCTTAGTGAGATGTTCATTTCTTACAGCTCCAGGCTGCACCCCCATGTCCATCAGTTAGACAGGGATACAGAGTCATGTCCTTTGGCGTGCTCCTTAGTACAGTAAGTGCAGTGCATGGCACTGATTAACATCATTTCTGTCCAGTACTGGACCAGCCATAGCAATCGCAGTGTCAGCAAGATAGTCTGCACGCTCGTTCCCGTAACATCCGCATATTTAACTGTCTGATTAAAACATGGATCCGCATATTAGGGAACATTGATCGGTAATGAGGGCACATAGAACTGTATAAGAAAACATGGATCCCCTCCCCACACACCCACACCCCACCCCCCCCCCCCCCCCCCCCCCCCACCCCCCAATATGGGGGGGGGAAAAAAAGGATAAGATACATAAAGGCAAATACGATTGGTTGATTGGTACAGGATGAGTTTCAGAAACCTTACGCTGTGTAGGTGTCATTTCCATGGTGTATGTTGTTGATTCTGTGCTGGGTTCTGTGCTCATACTGGGCTCTCTACTTGAAATGGGTTCTGTACGTGTACTAGGTTCTGTGCCTGTAGTAATTTCTATGCTTGTACTTGGTTCTGTGCTTGTACTGGGTTCTGTGCTTGTACCGGGTTCAGTGCTTGTACCGGGTTCAGTGCTTGTCCTGGGTTCTGTGCTTGTACTGGGTTCTGTACTTGTACTGGGTTCTGTACTTGTACTGGGTTCTGTGCTTGTACTGGATTCTGTGCTTGTACTGGGTTCTGTGCTTGTACTGGGTTCTGTGCTTGTACTGGGTTCTGTACTTGTACTGGGTTCTGTGGTTAAGCTGGGCTGAGGGTTCAGACAATCAACATCAAAAAACTCGACACACTCCATTGGCATGTTCGTATCTGGGCACTGTTTTGTAACTTCTGAAATAAAGTATTTTTTAATAAAAGAATGAATCAATGAAAGCTTAACCACATACAATTAATTTCATAATTATCAATCACATTCTTAACTTCATAATTATCAACAAAATGAACATAATATAATTTTCAACTTTATAATCATCAGTTCATCTCTTAACATCTTAATCATCCCATTTCTCTCCCATGTGGGTTCAGGGGCAACATTTAGGGGTTTATAGGGGGGGGGGGGGGGGGGGGGGGGGGGGGGGGGGGGGGGGGGGGGGGGGGGGGGGGGGGTGGGGGGGTTAATATAAATAAAAGCACTGCCCTGCTCAAAATGTAGTAAAAGTAGACAAATTAGGGGTCTTTTAATAGTCAGAAAGCATCTGACTGAATGGCGAGGAACCAACAGTCTGCATACAGATAGGCTAGATCTGTAAAACAGATGTGCACACAAAACTCAAATTCTGGAACTAGACCAAAGACCACACATCGGTGAACGAACAGAGCTTCAATCAGAATTACAGCCGGTAAACAAAAAAAGAAGCAGATCTCATCCCTTAAAAAGTTAAAGTATCAAATTAACTGCACATGTTTTATCCCACTTGGCTCAGTCTCCCCCCTTCCAAAAAAAGTGATAGACTATCTGTCAAGAATGTGACACATAGCACAAATTTCAACAGCTCCAACAACATCCGCATGAATTTCTGAACAAGACTGCATTTTAAACTAAATGACGCTGAGAAATAAATCATGATCATGTGAATATAAAGCAAACAGTTATCACCAACATCATCACCTCCAAGTGCCTTGCAGAATAATGCAGGCAAAGACTCTAAACATAAGTATTTTTAGCTGGTTGTAACAGTTCACTTGTTGTTGTCTATTCCAGGCTGGATTATTCCAGGCTGGATGATTATGGTCAGAATATATTGAATTTTCAGCCTCTGTTACAGCTAATTAACTTTTACATCAACCTTGCTGGAAGTTTTAATTTTTTACTCATTTGATCATTACTAACCAGTTTGTCGTTTTGTCCCAAAGGGCTCAGTTATAATTTTCCATTCCTTCCTGTATAAGCCTTTTGATATCATGGATGTATTCAAATCTGGCATCTTTGGTCTCTTAACAAATTTTTTAAATTTTTTTTATTTTTGGCCTTGGTTCCTCAATTCATTTGTCATTGTCACACATGGCTTATTTTTACCATACCATCCTGTAAAAATCCCCTCGATATCACGGACGGACCTTTGGCCTATCATCTAGATTCCTTTTTGTTTCTAATTTTTGGCCATGCTTCCTCAGTCCATATTTTTCATTTCAGTGCCCGTTGTCGATTCTCTGCTCACTTCTCGGAGTGTACCCAATATTTTATCATATGCTCACAAATGTGAGCTGACATGGTTTGGTGTCTCACACGACTCTCAGTCTTAGGTAATATCTGTGCTCTTGTTCAGCCCCTGCCATGTGGCCAAAACATCCAGACATTATCTCCTTTGTCTTTTTATTTTCTTTTCAACTGTGTCATTTGTCACTACTTTTACAGTACTTTTTTATCTAAATATTTGATTGGATAATTCCAGATTCAGAAGCTGTGGTAGTGGATAGGCTAGACACTCGCCTGCCAGCCCAAAAGATCTTAGGTTCAAATCTGTATCACAAGAGATTCTACAAACTTGGAGTCAACAACTGGAAGGATGGGGCCATTCATACAGATGAATCGAGGTGGGTGATATCTGTAGCAATTAACTTCAAGGGCTCAGAATGCTGAAGAAAAAGCAGACAAATGTAGAAAGAAATATTTAGATGAAGGTTGCAACAGCTCTTCCTATTCTTCATTTTAAAATTTCCATCCTAGCTTTCTGCCCCCCCCCCTCCCCCCCTCCCCCCTCCCCCCAAAAAAATTGCTTCCAAGTCAACATTTTTGTTTTAGTGAATCCCTTTCTTGACATCAGGTCAAGCACAGACACACTTTCATATGTTTTACATCCTAAATACTAATTTCAGCTGACAAGGAATTAAATGCTTACCAACACAATATTTTTTGCAAGGATATTTAGGACCACTGTTTTCATCACACAGGGGGAAAACCACGCCGCAGTAAAAGAACTTGGCCACATTAGAGCACCCAGACTTGATGGTTGGTAACGCAAATTTTTCAAAAAATTTTATGTCATCTTCTGGCATACTTGTTTCTATTTTTGTGAGACCTTCATTGGCACAGTAGCTGTATGGTTGATCAAAACACTGATCTGTGATGGAGTCAAACAAGATTAGTTAGTTGTGGATCCTTTAAACGACATTGCAGAACAAACCTCAGCAGTTATTTTGGGGGCTGTTGTGGTTTTTTCTAGGCAAAGTTTAGGTTCAGTAGTTTGCTATTGCTTTCTGGACAGTCAGTTCTCAGAACCACTGTCAAAACCAACGCTAGACAAATCATCCACAGCTGGGATCAAACCTGGCACCCCGGCATGATGAAGCCTGTTCGCAATGCCTAAGCCACAGACAACAAAAAAACAAGAATATAGACTATATATAATGGTGTGTCAGAAATGCTGCAAGACCTAGCTTAAAATTAGAATTAATAGTTGCAGAAGGGTTGTAAAATGTAACAGTTGCAGAATGCATGCACATTATTGTAATAATTGGAGATTGCTTGAATAATGGTTTAGCAGTTAGAGGTTTATATGTTGAAATAGTTGGAGAGAACTTAGATGGTGTTGTAACACAGTTGGGAAGTTTACATGGTAAAAACTAACAGAACTCAGTGTTGTAACAGATAGATGTTTATTGTTGAACAGAACTTAGTGTTGTAACAGATGTTTATATGTTGAAATAGCTGGAGAGAGCTTAGATGGTGGTGTAACAATTGAAAGTTTATATGCTGAAATGGCTGGAGAGAATATTAGATGGTTTGTAACAGTTGGAAGTTTTATAAGATGGTGTCATAATAGTTGGGAAGATTTTTGGGTGAAATAGTTGGAGAGAGCTTAGCTTACATGGTATCACAACAGTTGGAAGTTTATACGGTCAGATATGTGGAGAAGGCATGTAGTTTTTAAGAGTTAGAAGTTTATATGGGAAAATGAAGGGGGTATAGATAATTTTTTAACGGAGGTTTATATGGTGAAATAGGTGTAGAGGGTTAAGATAGTGCTGTAACAGAGAAGGCTTAGAACTTATAACAGTTGCAGAAGACTTACACAGTGTGTTGCAACAGATGTAAAAGACTTACACAGTGGTGGTGCGACAGTTTGAGGCCTACTTAGTGGTGTTTTGACATTTGCTAAAAAAGTATACAGTGATGTTGTAACAGTTGGAGAAGACATACATGGTGGTGTAACAGTTGGAAAAGATTTATTCGGTGGTGTTGTAACAGTTGGAGAGGACTTATACAGTTGTGTTGTAACAGTTGCCAAAGAAGTATTCAGTGAAGTTGCAACAGTTAAAGACTTACATAGTGGTGTTGTAACAACTGGCGGAGGCTGAGGTGGAATACATGGCTTATGACTGGGTTTAAATTCAGAACATTCTGGTCGATGTGGCATAAACTTGCCACATTGGTCAACAGCATCTGAAACCAAACATCTCAACCATAAGAGCGAAAACATAAATATTTCAAACACAGCAACAACAACCAGAACCTAACACTCATAAATATGGCAAACACTACTAACAACATAGTCCAACAAGTATGACATAAATTTAACATTTATCAACTTTTCAACAAGCTAGTGCTGACAATGACCTGCAAACCTTCAAACAGATCTACTTAATTTTTGTCTGGCTAGTAAAGGAAAAAAAATTTTTTTTTTGAGTTACACTGCTTTCAGGTCAACACAGCATAACATGTGTACTGAAAAATATTGTGGGGGGGGGGGGAGGGGGGGGGGGGGAGAGGGGGGGGGGGGGGTCGAGTATGATATTGACTATCCATAGAATGCTGATTAGTTAAAAACGGTATGTGTTTAGTGCATGTACTCAATATTAATTAGAGCACAGAAAAGCATCCTCTCCTTTTTACCTGCATTCATTGTGGAATTTAAAGACAAAAACAAAGTGTTTTTTTTAAAGCAATTTGAAGCATAAGGAAACTGGACTCCACACTTGCCTGTTTGCTGGGCAGTCTAGGAGTTTGACCTATATGATTTTTCATTAAAACTGACCAGGACTTATGTTTTATGCTTTTTTTCTGTTCCTTTCTTAAGGCAGAATTTAAAAGAATTATAAGGATGTGTGTGTTTTTCTTATTTAAATAGAAATACAAAAACATTTTATGCTTTTTGCTGAGCAAAAAGGTTACAAGAATTATATCTTTCAATGAAGCACACATATTATAGGGCCAGCCCACCATGCTTGATTTGCCACTGGCAAGAAAAGTGTCCTTGTCTTGACATGTTTTTTGATTACAATGTAATTAATGGTTGCAAGATACACTATCAGATGACTGGCTAATGTAATATAAAACTCAAAAGAAAACTGACATTACCAATACACGTTTCAAAACAAGGTCCAATAGCATCCAGCATGTTTTCTTTGTTGCAACCACGGAATGTATAGGCACAGAAAAAAGTCAGATCATTTGTGCATCCATTTGCTAGACTCTGCTCCACAAAGTTATTAAATTTCTGAAATGGAAATGACAGTTTGTAATCTCGTAACTCTTTGGGTTAGTTTGTAATCTTGTGACTCTTTGGGACAGTTAGTAATCTTGTAAATCTTTGGGTTAGTTTGTAACCTTGTAACTCTTTGGGACAGTTTGTAACCTTGTAACTTTTGGGTCAGTTTGTAATCTCGTAACTCTTTGGGTCAGTTTGTAATCTCGTAACTTTAAGTCAGTTTGTAATCTCGTAACTTTAGGTCAGTTTGTAATCTCGTAACTCTTTGCTCTTTGGGTCAGTTTGTTATCTCGTTAACTGGGTCAGTTTGTAATCTTATAATTCTTTGGGACAGTTTGTAATCTTGTAACTCTTTGGGACAGTTTTTAATCTCGTAACTCTTAGGGACAGTTTTTAATCTCGTAATGCTTTGGAACAGTTTGTAATCTCGTAACGCTTTTGGTCAGTTTGTAATATCGTAACTCTTTAAGTCAGTTTGTAATCTCGTAACTCTGAGTCAGTTTGTAATCTCATTACTCTTTGGGTCAGTTTGTAATCTCATTACTCTTTGGGTCAGTCTGTAATTTTGTAACTTTAGGTCAGTTTGTAATTTCGTAACTCTTTGGGTCAGTTTGTAAGCTCATAACTCTTTGGGTCAGTTTGTAAGCTCGTAACTCTTTGGGTCAGTTTGTAAGCTCATAACTCTTTGGGTCAGTTTGTAAGCTCATAACTCTTTGGGTCAGTTTGTAAGCTCATAACTCTTTGGGTCAGTTTGTAAGCTCATAACTCTTTGGGTCAGTTTGTAAGCTCATAACTCTTTGGGTCAGTTTGTAATCTCGTAAATCTTTGGGTCAGTTTGTAATCTTGCACTTGCCAGATTGTGGAGAAAACAAATTATAGAGAAAACAAGAATAAATCTTACTGCTTCCCCAACAAGTATTGAAGTCAGAGTGCATCTGCCTGAGAGGCAAGGAACCTACAATCTGTATATATATATAAGTCAGTTCTGTAAAATGGATGTGCATGCAACACTCAGTTTATGGAGCAAAAATTAAAAAGTCCAGCGATGAAAAAAAAAAAAAAAAAAAAAAGTTTCCAGCCAGTGAACAAGAAGAAGAAAATCCATTGCACATTAAATGATTCAGTCCAAATGTGCTCAAATCCATTCCTTGGTAAGTTTCTCAGTGTGTAGCAGCCAATGACACCAGCTCTCTGTTAATAATTTTTCTTAGACTCTCTGCATAGTACTCTGTTTTTTTTTTTTGGCCACACCCCTTTTAACTTGCTCTTCTTGCAGTATGATCATAGTTGTAGAATCAGCCACTACTCGATTCTCATATACAAATGTCTTACATCTTGTAGTAAATTCAGTACATCAGCCTGTCTACTAATCACCTGCAAACCTATTTATTTCCTTTTACATAAGCATGTCCTCTTAACTCTAAAGAGTTAATATTTTAATTAGCACAAATTAACTTTTCATGAAAAGTATGTTAATTCTCACCATATGCCCCCAGTACCAGACATGGTCCCTCACAAAAAAAATATGGAAATGAAATTCAATAACCATGGAAATGAAATGTCTTAGAAAGACTGTGGGACTAGAAGAGAAAAGGGCATAAGTGAAAAATAATCAGCTCAGAACCAATATAAAATTACAAATACAGTTAGTAAAATTGTTTGTCCACTTAGAGAAAATAGCTTACATGAATTTATCAAAATAGAAGAGGGACATAAAAGAGAGCCCAAGAGAGACAAAGAACAAGGTGGCAGGTAATAGATAAACTCTAGCATAAGTAATCTGGTAATCTTAGTTTCACCTTCATAGCAAACGGGTTACCCCATAGTTGCTTTGCTCCTGTGCCAATGAAACACACAAAATGTTCATCAGATTTCAAATGAAATCCACAGCTCACAGTGTCATGCCATGCACTCAACTCAGAGGCTGGGTAACAAAACTATATCCTTCCAGTCTACAAATGGAGATAAAAAATGTAACGGCCACCGTCTGGCAGAAGCAACAAAAAAAAATTTGCCACGGCTAAAGGAAGTGGCCGTGCCTAGCGTCCATTTTGACCTGAAGCATTATGTGAGGGTTAATGAACGGTGACCCCAGCAGTACCCTCACGATTAGCTTGGGAAGGGACTTAAGACATTACATCTACCAGCAAGCGTCGCCCCTACAACTACCTTTTGGCACGAAGGGGACACCTTGAACTTGGGTTTCGGACTGCCGACTCCCTACAAGATGTTATGTTTCTAGCATAAGTGTCTGTGGTTAACTCAGAACACTATTAACAAAAATCTTCTATTTCTCTTAGCATCTAAAGTAGTAAAAGATAAAGTGAAGAAGAAGAGATCTTTCAATTCATGTTGTAACAGATAAGATAAGATTAGTCATTCATTTGATGACTACTCAATGTATTGTCTATTTTATAACTTCTGAATTGTAATTCTATTATTATGCTTACACATTATACCTCAGTACAGTTTCAACTCATTCTGTCTAAAAACTATACCATTGTAAATCATGAGAATTAAAAAATATTTAAAAAATGTGTCCATTTGGACAAAAATGAATTGTCAAATATTATGCAAAAAACTCAAATGTATGGCCCAGCAATCTGGACACTGAACAAGCATAAGTCTCTGCAAATATAATAAAATAGGTGGTAAGAATGAGTGAATTATTCAAAAATTAGTTTCACTGCAATCTATTCATTCCCACATGTGTTCTGTGCTCTTCTTCCAACAAAGAGTTCCCATACTGATGGTGCCAGTTGCAGCATCATAACAAGTCCACTTTGTCTGTTCTCCTGTATGTTGAATACCATTCAGTTCCTCTGCTCACTTCTCCCTGAATCTCTCATGGTATAAATGCTCTGATTGTTCTTTTGCACTGTTCACTTAATCCCAAAGAGCCTTTACCGCATCCACTTTAGCATAAACAGATACCACCCAGAGGATCAGTAGCAGCCAGTCAGCATGCTTGTTACCCAGCAAGCCAGAATGCCCTGCACAGAAATTCCATTTTAAATTCCTGATCTTTTTTCTCTTGGAAACACTAGAAATCAAATACAGGAACTCTGGTAAGACTGAAAATAAAAACATGTGAAATCTTATGGGAGCAACTCTGACCTGCTATTTAATGATTGTGTTAAAATAGTTTTTGTTTCATAAACGATGAAATAAACTTGAACCCATAACAAAGTTACCTCAATAAGGCACTGGATATCATAACATTGGAATGCAATACTTGGTAATACTGTCTCATTGAAACCCAAGGCATTGCACATTGCGAAGTTGAAAGGCACACATTGAACTGTAGAGATAAATAAAATATATTTAAAGCAGTGTAAATATTAACTTCTTTGGTATTAGCCTGTAATTACTTTAACTCATTATTTCCTGAAAATTACTTCAACTTATCATGTGAAAAGTACTTTAACTCATCTCCTAAGAATTACATCAACTTATCTCCTGAAAATTAACTACTTATCTAATGAGAATCACCTCAACTTACCTCCTGAAAATTAACTACTTATCTCCTGAGAATCACCTCAACTTATCTCCTGAAAATTAACTAATTTCCTTAGAATTACCTCATCTCCTGAAAATTAACTCCTAACCTCCGGAGAATTACCTCAACTGATCTCCTGAAAATTATTTTAACTCCTTATCTCCTGAGAATTACCTCAACTTATCTCCTGAAAATTATTTTAACTAATTTCCTGAGAATTACCTCAACTTATCTCCTGAAAATTAACTCATCTAAGAATTACCTCAACTTAAATCCTGAAAATTACTTTAACTCTTTATCTCCTCAGAATTCCAACTCATATCCTAAGAAATTATTATTGAACTCTTTCACTTCCAGCCTACAATTACTCCAACTCCTTACATCATGAGATAATCTAAGGCAGGCAGTGAATAAGTCTAAGAAAGAACAAAACAAAAGAAAAATGACACTTTCTGCAGAAGGAATATAATAATTCAGATTAATTAGAAGAATCAGAAATGTTCATTAACTAATGAAAGCCTAAGGTGAGTTGCTAGATATAAAAAGAGTTGTGGTAGGTATCAAAAGAATTCAGAAAGAAAACGCAGCAAGTGGTATGATGCAATTACAATTTAAATTTAATTTTCTCTGAGATTAATTTTTCTACAAACATTTTTTAATTAAAGTAAGCTAATTTTACATTTGAAATGTTCAGTCTTCTCCTAAGCATGTTTCTTAGGGTTTGCATTGATGACTCCTGTTTTATACTGTTTTGTTGTTGGTATAGAACTGAGAGCTTAGGCTTGATACCTTTTGTATAACAATTTCTTCACTATTTCTACAACTAAAAAAAAAAAAGTAAATTAACTGCCTATTCAATGCCCAATGAAGATGGTTCTGAAAGAAATGAACAATTTAAACCAACAGTCAGACTCACATTCAGTCTGGATAGAAGTTTTTGTGGACTCAGATGTTGTTTCTACAGCCGTTGTTTCAGATATCACAGTAGGTAATGTAACAGTACTTGCTGTTGCTGTTGGCAACGTTGTTGATCCAGTAGTAGATGTAAATTCTGCAGCTCTGCACTCAGAGTTGGGAAAATCACTACAGTTATGTGGCCAGCCATTCAGGATTCCACAATCATTTTTCACAACTGAAAAATAAAATTCAATTTTTTTTTAAATGTCTTTACCCTTACAGTAAGAAAAACATTTACTTTTTATTTCACATTACTTTTAATAGTTATAACAGACATATTTAGGTATAAAAGGCATATTTAGTGTAATAGGGTGGAAGCGACAAGGACTACAGTACAACAGATTAAAGGTCTTTGAAGGTTTATCCTGGTTTGAAAATGCCAACCGGCAAATAGGAGAAACATTGGCAGTTAATAGACGGAAGATGGGGAAAAATCAGGCCACAGGGTATTTAAACGGCCGACTGATTTATTTGGTCCCTTCTCCTATCTGGTGGTCGCTCCGGCTTGTTACGGTAAAAACGCCCTGTTGTCGTTGTCGACTGCACTTGGTCGCAATGTACAGGTGTGTCAGATCGGAATGGCTGAGCGTCGCTAGATTAGATCGGCTCGGTATGGTACTTTCCTTTGGTTAGATTTAATAATAATTGTCATTTGCATTCTTGCCAAGAAATAGTTAGATGGTAGATTGCTGTATATTTGAGGTTTTGTTCCAGCACGTGGTCGTTTATGTTTACTTTTGGCCATGCTGATGTGAAGTTAAATAAAATTATGTTCAATGTTGTATTCATAGTTACAGTTGTTTCCTTCAGCTTAGAACTTCTAGATAGTGTGCCTAGTTTACTAGTTTAGTTTCGTCGTTACCTGGACTATATTAGACTTTACACAGAAGATCTCATGCCTGGACTAGAATATTCTTGTTTCTAGTCCCCACCTAACGAACTGTTTTACTTTATTTTTTATCTTGGTACTTAGGGCTTCTCCGCCCTAGTACATTATGAAAACAACCCCCCCCCCCCCCCTTCCCCAAAAGCAGATTAAAATAATAGGTAAAAAAATATAATAATCTGAGGCTCCCAGAAGTAGCAAAGTGGACAGACTGCAGGAAAGTGAAAACTATCTGCATCCTGCAAAGATACTGTTTGATAGAAGAATTATGAGAACAAGGTTCTCAAAAAAAATTTATTGAAAATATCAGTAGTTTTATACAGATGTTGCTCATGCTATGACAATACAAAACTGTCAAACATTTCTCTTGGTCTTTTTGGGCTCTCTTTCCATTAAAATTTTCCACATTAGGAGGCAACAATTATAGAACATTGTGACAACAGTAAAATTAGATGGAAAGAGATGTAAGGGAAACTGAGGAAAGATTTTGATCAGTTTGATATAACTGCATGGAAGAACATCTTTATCAGAAAAAACTGGCAGTAATGAGATAGAGGACTGAATAGACATGACTACCAACACAACACTGCATGAACTATAAGACAGAGGATCTGGAATCAGGTATAATACATAACTATGAATCAGGTATAATACATAACTATAATAAGCCTAATGAGAGTTCCACTGAAACTAATAAAACTTCAAAGCAGTAAGAGTTAAGGCGGGACCAAGGGTTTCCAGCTGACCATGGTACCATGATCAGATAGGGGTTTCTGACCTATACTCTTGAAGGGTCATACTAACTGCAGTCACTGCAGCTTTCCGACGAGAGGTTCTGGCAAATGCTCCAGGCTCAGAGGAAAGGCAAGATGGAGGTTTAATCAGAATGCTACTGGCACCATAAGTAGTGGAACTCTTCGCTGGCTGCTGAAGATGGGGATGGAGCAGTTATGGGAATGCCCCGAGTGCTGTGATGTCGGTTCTTGTATCAAATCAATCAAATCACACTATCTATATCTTCACTATGGCACTGTTGACACATAAGGCATTCATAAGTCGACTCCACTGCTGCTGATCCACTGTTTTCTGTCTGAAGTATCTTATGTCATCTTACATTCTTACATTTCCCTTTCTACTGCCCTTCTCCAGCTTACATTAGGTCACCAATGGCTCTTTTTTTTCATCTCAAGGGTCAGTACACCAGTCCCATTTCATAAAACATTTTCAATGTTATATTTTCAATATACACAAAAGATCATGAGAGAAAACTAACCACCTGAAATGTTTGTGAATGGCTGTGAATAAAACCAGAAGAAACCATTGGAAGAAACAATGGCTTGAATCATTACAGAAGTCCACTGTTCATGGAGTCACCTTTATTTTTGTTCCGGGACACGCAGGCGTCGATGGAAATGAAAGAGCTGACAGGTTGGCTGGATCCGCTATCACTACTGACGGTCAGCCTATGGATCACGCTGATATTATCAATGCCCTCAGAGAAATGGGAAGGATAGAGGACTTTGGTGGCAGTGAATCCACATCACTCGCGAGAATGGCAGACTTGGGAATTAAGATCGGCACAGCAAAATACGAGACGCACACCAGCTACGCCAGAAGACTTGTTAATCAACATAGAACTGGTACTATTAGCCATCGGACGTTGGGGTTCATACTGAGGGGAGGAACTGAGCACCTATGGACATGTCCGGAGTGCAATGAGGATAACCCAACTAACTAACTAACTAACCAAAACCAGAAGAAATCAAGTAAGAAACTACATGATCACATGAACTGTTGGAACACCCATCATAAAATTTATTGAGAAACAAAGAATGAAATGGTTTTACCATCTAATGAGAATGAAACCAACCATGACAGCAGCAAAAGCATACAACCTGAAAATTAAAACACCAAGAGGCAGAGGAAGACAGAAGAAGATTGATTGAAGGAGTCACTGACACTGAGATTGCATAACATCACAGAAAATCACCCAGCGCCTGATGAACTGCCTAAACATTAGGTATATGGTGCCTGACCAATATTTGTATAGACCAACTGGTACTTCAGGAAGATATGGTCAGCATAATACTTATTGCCATTGCCTTTGCTTTCCCAACAAAATTCCTGGTACCTGTGGTAGGCTAGGGAAACCACATCAATTACAGAAATTTCCACTTTGATGCAGATTTAACCCTAAGACTTTCAAGTCAGCTTGCAAGACTTCATGTGTAGCCACTGAGCTACCACAGCTCTTCAGGCTCCTTGTGGCAAAGAGGTTAGGGCATTTGCCTTGTGTTCTGAAATGTCATCTGTTCATTGCACAGACTGTCATTGGCTTCAGCAGTTAACTTGTATGAAGATCCCTGGGATTGTCTGTCACTGGAACTACAGAGTTTGTGCTTTGTTGCAATGTTCTTGGTAGACAATTTACTAGAGGGAGACCAAGATAAGTGAGATTAAATTTAATGCTATCAAGTCCATACTTTTGACTTTAAATTCTATAGATTTCACCTGATGGATACAGCGAAATACACCAGGAATAAACTGCAATATAGTGCCTGTCCCTTAACTTTTCAAATTAAAGAAAGAAAAAAAATGGATTAAAAAAGTTACCTACCTTCACAAAGAGTATCACATGGATGCAAGGGGACATTACTGCTATCACAGGAGGGAAATAACAAGGCACACAAATAAAATACAGAGAAATCCGAGCATGACATGTTCGCTGCTGATCCTGACAACTCTCGGTAAGCATCTTCAACTTCTAGGGCTGTCATATGGTGGAGAATATTGGGTAGATAAAAAGTGGAACTCTTCAGCAGGGAATGGCATGGCTCA
The DNA here is from genome assembly GCA_905116865.2 of Candidula unifasciata. Classification (NCBI taxonomy): domain Eukaryota; kingdom Metazoa; phylum Mollusca; class Gastropoda; order Stylommatophora; family Geomitridae; genus Candidula; species Candidula unifasciata. The sequence goes on along the minus strand of CAJHNH020002591.1, from coordinate 104,544 downwards.
AATGTCAAAGCTTGGCATGGCCCTGAGTAGGGGGAAAAAAGAAAGAACAAGAAGCAGAAATTTATATTTTTCCATTTAATTATTTTCTTATCCCCCCCCCCCCCCCCAACCACCTTTTCCCTGTATTCCACAATGGATGAGAAAATGTGAGAGTTGAGCAGGAAGCCAGCTGATGGGGAGAACAACCCTGCTACAGAAACTCAGAAAGGGAAGCCATTCCAGTAATTAAGTAGGTAAGTGGGTTTCAGTGCACATAGTACATTTCTTCTTTTTTTTCTTTTTCGGCTTTTCACTGCAGTAAAAAATTATGGTTTTTATTCCATTTCTGGATTTCAGCCTTATCCCAGAACTTGAATTTTAAATACACATACATTTTACAGACCTGGCCTGTTAAAATAAAAACTTGCTTGCCTCCAAACAACACCCCTCCCCCCTGTCCCCCCACAATGGTACTCCAGAACCCACAAACAGGAAACAGTACATGTATAATGGTTGCTGATGTCACTCTGGGGAGGTAAGACAAAGGTGGACAGGCACGCTAGTAAGTATAGAAACTGCTTTCCCTGGAATGCTCAAGTCCAGAAAGCAATGGCAAACTACTGGATGTGAACTTGCTCAGAAAAACCACAATAGCCAAAAAATGCTGGGATTGGTTCTGCAACGTCCTGTAAAGGATATGCAACTAGAGGAATGCTTAAACTGTGAAGCAAGTCCATGATATCATAAAGACTGGCCTGAAGGAATTGACTGTGAACTCTGACACAGAAACAAGGATGATTATCCTACAGTGGAGAATAGGCAAATCAAGAATGAAGAAATTAGAAGACTTGGAATAAAACCAGTCATACATACAATTCATTAAAAAACAAAAATGAGATGGTTGGGCCACCTGATGAGATTGCCCTGGTACCAACTGCCACGGAGAGCCAGGTTGAAGAAATATAATGAACACAAGGGGAAGACCATGCAAGAGATGGAGCGACCTCATCAGGAGCAACCTAACAGACATGAACAACTTGTACAATGCATTGGAAAAGCTCACAAACGATCCTCACATCTCCTCCCCACACCCCGATGAGGTCAATGGTGGAAGAAGAAGAAGAATAGGCACTGGTTGTCAGCACTGATCACAATGGCACATGATAATATCAAAAAAAAATTTTAATTCCACAAACTCAAACTAAGGCGTATTTTATATATGGTGCTAGCCCCATTCTTGTATAGACCAATGAGTGCCAGATGGACTATGTGATCAATATCAGGCAGCCTGCTTGTACTAAACAAGATATTTCCTGGCACCAATTTTAGGCAGGGTGGTGGTTATTTTTTTTCATTCACTGGCTGTAAAATCCAAATGAAAGTTCTTGTTTGTCTACTTTGAGACTTTTAGTCTCGTTCCAGAACTATAGCTTTCCATGCACATCCATCTTATAGCTATGGATAATTCCTCACCAGATGCACTCCAACTTTGAAGGGAAAATCTATAATTATTCAGCTTGTACAAAATGCTTATTTGGGGGGAAAGGATCTATATCACACCCTTTCTCTAAACCCTCCCCCCCCCCCTAACCTTCCCCCACCCTCACAGTTGGGTCCCCAAACGGGGAGGGTGGGTCAGGTAAATTTTTAAAAACATTTAACTTTAAGAGGGTTTCAAACAGGAGCCAACAGACAAGCATGTCAGCCATAGTACTAAAATAAAGAATGTATAAAGAAGTATTTTTGTTACCCTTGGTTTCAGTTTCAGTGGAGGAAGACACTGACGTTGTTGAAGTGATGGTAGCAGGTGTTACTGGAATGTTTTCTGGGGAGCGGAAAGAAAATAAAATGCTAATACATGCAGTGTTTCTGATTGTAAATGTTAAATACAAGAAACAGCAGGCGGTGTTGGATGTGACATTCCTGCTAAGGGACCTCTTCTATGATAGTAATTATGACTACCAAAAAAATATTTAAATAATTCTAAAATAGGCTTTCAATATGATACAACATCCAGCTTAAGAATGGAGGTGGAGGCGTCACTACAGCTTTCTGCTGGCTAGAGAACAAGATACACACTCACGCACATCATAAGTGTAACTGACTCAGAAACCATGCTGAGCAAGGTGAGGGTAGGCATGCTACAAGCAGACTGGCATGCTTCACAAGTGCATAACCAGTCATAACCAGCTTGGTGGAACACTGATGAATGATAAGCCATACGTGGTCAACGCTTCATGGGAAGATATGTACAGTTTGAAACAGAAAATTGATAATCAATCTGGTGAGAGTAATGCAGTGGGGAATGATTAGGAGATCTGGCCGACACTCGATGTTTAGAGAAAAGGCAAAATAGACATAAAATTAGACTGCTACAGGCGCCATTGGTACTGGGACTCTGCACTGGCTGCTGAAGATAGGGTCGGAGCACTTATGGGAATGCCCCAAGAGCAGTGATGTCAGTTCTTGAACCAACTCAACTCTGAGTTAACTCTAATCAGTATCAGGTAGCTGTTACTGCTTGATTTTCGTCTTAAAGTCAATATAATTCTAAGTACCCGTACTGGAGTCTACAGTTAAAACAACAGAGCTATGCAGCTGCAGTAGAATGGGTTCAACCTTTTTGTCCGAGAACATTAAGGTCATAACCATTAAATTTGTCGAAATTTTTTTTTTTTTTTTAAATTGTACATGGGTCACAAATAAATTTAAATGTGTTTACATTTTTAACATTTTTTTTTGTATGACAGAATTAATCAATAAAACATGAACAGAGTAAGGCATTTCATTTCATTTTCATTTGATTCAAGAACTGACATCACAGCACTCGGGGCATTCCCATAAGCGCTCTGTACCCATATTCAGCAGCCAGCAAAGAGTTCCAATACTAATGGTGCCAGAAGCATTCTGATTAAACGTCTGTCTAGCCTTTTCTCTGAGCCTCGAGTATCTGCCAGAACTTCTCATCACTCCCCGCTGCATCAATCTTACCAGACTGTGGTGATCCATCCGCTCCTCTGAACTGTACACGCTCTCCCCCAAGGCACTAACCACGTCTGCCTTGTCATGTATCAGTATTCCACCAAGTTGTGCAGAGTCAGCCAGTCTGTCTGTCTGTTCATTTCCAAGCACGCCGGTGAGAGAGAGGCATTAAATTGAATATTTTCTCAGGAGCCTAAAAATGGATCTGGTAACCCATGCTGACCCTGTGACCTCTATTACTGGGGCTTATGGGAAATTTTTTTTTTTATTTGGCTTTTAAAAAGCTATTTAGCCCAAAGGACTGCTGCCCATGTCTTTCCCAATACATGCTATTTTTAGTTAACATTTTTATAGAATATATTCATAGCTTGACCTCTAAATTCTGCACAGGCACAAAAACAGCTGACAGCAATAACTATGCATCTTATACAACAGGTCATTATAGACAAGTCAGAGAAGTATTGTATTGTGGAATTAGAACTAACCTACGTATCACTTTTGTGAGTTCTTAGGGTGAAAGAGTTGAGTTACAGAAGAAATCGACCGATAAAATCCAGAAACATACCATGAGTAGCAAATAATGACAAGCTGGCTTATATTTAAGGAGTTAAGTGCACTTACCTAAAATCACAATAGAGTCTGCTATGACTGGCAGTTTAATCTCTGGATTAGTCACAACCTGTTTACGTAAAATGGTTTCGACCATCTTAGACACTGCATTCTCTTTCACCTTTTCATCAGGGCTGACTAATTCTACCAAGTCTCCGCTGAAGTCAAGTATGAAGTTTAATTGTTCATCGGCGCTGCAGGAAATAAATACAAATTATTTCAAATATCCGAAACAATGTTTTCCTGTTGTGAATTTCAAGAATATTTATAAAAACATTATTCACCATCATTTTTTGCCTGACATTTTTGGCTGAATCACATCAGGTACTTTAACTCAGTTTTATAAAAATTTCTTCTTCTTCTTCCTCTTCACATGCACCAGCTGTTAACTCTAGCCCTCGCCCAATTCACGATCGTCAATGTTTATGCCTGCATGGTGAAGGTTGACGTGCGACAATGGCAACCTTTGTTTGTGACCGGGAAAAGAAACATTTATTGCAGAGATTTTAATGCCAAGGACAGACAATGGTGAAATGTCATCACCAATAAACAGGGAAAAGATCTTTCCCGGGAAATATTACACAATTATTACAAAATAGCAATAATAATAAAGATCACTTTAAGTATTCCACAACAATCTGATTATCAAAATTTAGGGAAAAAAAAAAAAAGGTATGTATAAGATATTACACTTAACACATGGTATGTATTAGATATTACACTTAACACATGGTATGTATAAGATAATACACTTAACACATGGTATGTATAAGATATTACACTTAACACATGGTATGTATAAGATATTACACTTAACACATGGTATGTATAAGATATTACACTTAACACATGGTATGTATAAGATATTACACTTAACACATATCTTGTTATAAAGTCAGCTTTGCATTGGCTTGAGAACCAGTTGCCCACACTTGCATGATTGTAACTGACTCACAAAGTTTATTAAGAATGGTAGAGACAGACATGCAAGTGCAGCAGCAAATATAATCACACATTCAGAGGAAAGGTAACTACGACATACTATCAGGCAGCAGCTGTCGGCAATAGAATTAGAACTGTCCGCTCCACTGAAACTCCTCCCCGGCTGCTGGAAATGAGGATGGTGTGCTTGTGCTACTGTTGTGTCAGTTCTTAATTCAACTCAACTCAGTCTGTTATAAGTGAAGCAAAGTAAAGGCCCTTTTTATGCCAAAAACACATCAAGCTGTGATGTAAGACATTTTTATAGAACATCGGCCTTCAGTGGGTGGTCAACATTTCCATCTCCCCCAGCTGCCTTTACCTCCCAGGAGATTGCCTTGGTCATCAAGAGAAAACACATTTAAACTGTTTCGGTGTGGATTTGACCTAAGACCAGGCCAGCAGGCCTATGTCCCTCACTATGCTACCATGGTTTCAATAATCTATTATATATAATACATAATCTATGAAATATTGAAAAGCATCAAACAAATATCTAGTATCAGAAAAGACACACCGAACAGAAAATCATGATATCCCCATTATAACCAGGACGAGTTGACCGGAATATTATTGTTTCAATTACTATTCTATGTGGCCCACAAATATTTTGTCAGTGGAACTTACCTAAGACTTAGAAAAGATGACTTGATAAAAGTTTTATACAGTGGAGAAGCAGCGATGAGTGCTTGCATCTGTAACAATGAGGGGAGAAAAACAGTAATACATTACTAAAGCAATCAATAATATATTATAAACAATAAACATCCCCACATTTTATTTGTACATGCAAACAGTAGAAAAGGACCTTTTACTCTCATTTAGCATATACAGTAAAAGCTTGTTAACAGGCCCAAAAAAAAAATTGTGTTCATGTAAACCAAATGTTTGTTTCAAGCGAGTTCATGTTAACAAGATTAATGGTTAGTAAGAAAACACAGTGAGGACCCTTTTCATGCCTTTGAATTACTGGGTAGATGGAGCTAGACCTAAATTAGATTAACTAGCATTGAGTGAATGATGTCAGTATTGTGCCTGCCATCTTGACTTTCCAGAACATTACCTGGCATCCATTTTAGGTTGGGTCAACCTGGAAGCCAAGGTCAATTTTTTAAAAATCTGTCACAATGAGGATTTGAATTCTAGATCTTCAGGCTGACCGGTGAGTATTTAACTACTACGTTTACACAGCATGTATTTAAATATTCAAATTAAACGTAACCTGATTTGAGGTAAGCAAGCTTGCAGTGAACAAAGAAAGAAATATATAAATATACTCTAAGCCTCAGTGAAGATCTACAGTATTAATTTGAACTTGTGGGAGCCTGTTGCACTCTGCCTTTGAGAAGGATCCTTCTAAATAATCAAAGAATCGCATTTAGTGTATAGATATCTTTTCACTTGTGTCAGTATCATTTACTGTTTGCTGATGGTGATACAAAAAAAAGCTGAGTCAAAGAAATTTGCTTAAGAGTTGGTTAGTAAAGAACAAACTGGTTCAGACATGAGTCAAGACTATCAACAGACACTGGATAGCCCTGTCAAGACAATGAAAGCATAGCAAGAGGTCAACTAGGCAAGAGAAGAATAGATGGCATATCCAAGGCCATGAATGCCCGTATGCAGCACACAATAAGTCTAAGACCAGATGCCTGTTCAACTTGATAATGAATGATAAAACTGGGACTAGAGAAAAAAAACAGCAAAGAGCACACAATTACAAAGATGGAGAGAAATCATACATCCAATTTTGAATAAAATACAATTATATGGCATCACCCATAAAGACAATAGAAGTCTTACATCATGCTGAAATAGTTCATCGAGTTCCACCAGCGATGCCTTCCATGGAGAAGACAGGTTGAGGTGGCCGTCCAAGTGTATTTCTGCAACATCACGTACATCTTTAATTAATCAAAATGAAAAGATAGGTCACTGTTTCAATGAACGTCTTACCACTGAAGTTTTTGTATCTCATCATTTTCTGCGTCATGATTTTCAAAGAAAATTTGAGCTAGACGCATATCATTAATGTGATGACAAACCAACCTCAGGATTTATCAGTTGTTTTAGCTAGGCAATTTTGGATTTAGTAGTTTACCATTTTCCTGAATGGGATGATACTTATACCACTGTCAAAATCAACGCAATGTGATCTATAGCTGACTTCAAAGCTTGATATGCCAGGATTTCAGAGTCCTTATTCTCATATTATATTTAATTTAATTCTGTAGTTGGCACATGACAAGATACAAAAACTCATACCTGGTATACATAAGAACAGCTCACATTTCATGCTAACAAAATCAATCAAATGTGAATGTTCTGAAGGAATTGGAAATGGAAAGAGTTTCTAAAGCTAGCAAGATCAGGGCTGTGAGAATAGCAGGACTTTTTAGTATGAAGGGGACAGTACCCTTCTTGGACGCCTCCGACAGGAGGTATGCAGCATAACCACCTCTTCTGCTTTTGTGCAGCCTCCATGGTGGACCCAAGAAGTAAAACAGGCATGAGGATCAAAGTGAGTAGCAGTTAGACAATTACAGAAAGTGCGAAAGGCACCTTACAGGAAGGATACAAGAGGATGTCGAGAAGCTAGAAGGAGTTAGAAAAGAAAAAGAAGAGTTCAAGCGGTGTGCAGCAGATGCAAAAAAAGCTAAATGGGAACATTTTATGAGCAAAATTGGAGGGGATAAATCACTGGTTAGGTTTTGGAAACTTTACTGACAGATGCAAAGGAGGATCAGCCTGTCACAATAGGCATTATATACACTGACAATGATAAGTCAATGCCAACAGACAAATAGAAAGGGAAAGCTTCTTTAGAGAGATTTATATTCCAAACTGATCATAATGATAGGGAGCTTAATTTAGGTAGAGTTATTCTGTTATTACTATAAATGATAACTATTTTCAGGATATCATTAGGGTGGAGGATATAAAATATATATTCCAAAAACAAAAGACACTGCACCTGGGCCAGACAGTCAGGTATGCCTATAAAAAGAGCAAGAGAGATCAAAGACTTGAGGTAGATGGCGTTTCATTTCAACCAGATCATCATAACAGTTTCAGTACCCCAGGATTGGGTACACAGCTACCTAATCTCTCTTCCAAAACCAGGCAAAGATCATTCCAGACTCAGCGGTTTCAGGATTATCACGCTACAAAATACTTTTGGCAATGTGCGTGAGAAGATTATTGCAGAACAGACAGGAGACGGTTGTGACAGCACTAGATCTTGAGGATGCTTACAACAGAGTCAGAAAGAAATTTTGCCAAATTTTGCTATGGAAAAGGGGGTTTGTCCCTGACTTGTGAACTGGATAGCAGCTGTCCTGCATTCACATATGGTAGCCCTTCACCTGGGTACATGGACATAAGAACCATGCAGTATCGCCCCAGAGACTACACAACAGGTTTTTGCTATTTCCCCAGTGCTCTTCAATGTGTATTCACGCAAGATTGCAGATCTTGAAGCACAAGGTGTTGGAAGGATATTGACATTTGCTGATGATGTTCTTGCATTTAGGCATGGGAGTAATAGGCAACGGATAGCCTAAGAGCTACAGACAACTGTAGACAAAATGACTGACTTGTGTGCAGAAATGGGTGCTGCCATAAACTCAGAAACGGCTGCTGTTTTGCTTTCTGGACAATAGAATTGTAAGAGCTAATGTTTCAAGCCTCACAGTTAATAACAGTACCATCAAAAGAGAAAGCAAATGGAGGTACCTGGGTATCACTTTTGATAGAAACCTGTCCCATAGAGATCATGTAGAGGCAGTTGCGGTGAAATGCCAAAAAAAGGACTCAATGCTCTCAAGATTATGGCAGCAGTGGACATGGAACAAAGAATGCTGTTCATAATGTTCCAGCATGTGATCCTGTATGTGATAGATTATGGACTTGGAATGCTTACCATATCAATGAGTCAGCTGATGAAACTTGACTCATACAAAATGAAGCCATGCAAGTAATTCTGGGATGTACAAGAGATACCCTGGTAGCATGTATGCGATACATGCTCGCATTGCCTTCTATTGCAGATAGGCTCAATGTTTTGCCAGCAAAGTCATACCTAAGAGAAGCTGGAAACAAGAACCACCTACGGCATAAAGCCCTGGGTAGAGCTAAGGGTCACAGACTGAAAAGAGGAAGGTCTTGGATGGCGCAAGCAGAAGACACAGACATGTGTGCAGGCTTGTTAAATTTGTGCGGGGTGAAGAGTGGGTCAAAGTATCCGAGCAAGTTTTAGACTTGCGTAAGGTTCTTATCACTTTGGGTCATGAGTGCAGGGACTGGCCAGCTGGCACTGCAGAATCAGAAGTTCAACCAAAGATTCATGACAATTCCCGTCCAAGCGATATTATCTACACAGATGGCTCTGTGTTGAGGGGCAGACGAAGTGCATAGCAAAAGTGAATGGACGTCACTTAGTGCAACAAAGCCTGGCATAAGCCAATGTCTAGTTTGAGAATGGAGGTGGAGCCAGTTACTGCTGCATTCCGCTGGCTTGGGAATCAGCTGTACACACATGCTGTGATTGTAACTGACTCACAGAGCCATCTTGAGAAAGGTGGAGACAGGTATGATCCGTGCATAGTGGCAAGCCCCAGGTAGTTGGCATCCAATGGATATTCTCTCCAGGTTATGCCAAAGTGTTGGAAATAAGCAGACATATAGACTGGCCAGTCTTGCACCACTTGGTGGTGAATTGATGTATGACAAGCTAGCTAGCTAGTTGTGAGGGCCCTCTGGGAGCGAGTCAACAGTGGGGAAACGCAAGTAGATCAATGTCATTCTTCATGTAGCCCTGAATTGTAATCACTCTGCCAGCTGACACCATAACTGTATAAGAAGAATAGGTCCCCGTGTGGGTTCCGGGGCCCTGTTATAGGGAAAACAAGAATAGACCCACTGCAGACCCAAAAGCATGTCCTAAAAGTCGACCAATTGGGGGCTTCCATCAAATTCGGAGTGCATCTGCCTGAGAGGAACCAGCAGTCCGCATACAAATGAGTCAGATATGTAAAACGGTTGCACATGTAACACTCAGGTTCTAGAACAGGACTGCAGTCCAAAAGTGGCTGAACATCCAGAACTTTCAGCCAGAGTTTACAGCTGATGAACACGAAGAAGAAGAGGTAGAAAATCATTTTTAACATTAACAAATACACACACACTCTCTCATCACATGCACACACGCAGGCATGCAGTCACGCACGGATACAAATAAGATATACAGAAAACAGACAGAAATACTGCCAAGATGACAGACTGACCTCGTGAGAGTCTACCCGTTGTAGATGTACCCTGTGTATCTGAAATATAGAATAATGCATTTATTTGCTTCATTGCATTATACTATAACTTTTCCAAAACAAACTGTTGTTACATTAATCCCTTATTTTGTTTTGAAAAGTTATTACTTTTTGTAAATGTTTGAGTCTTGAGAGTTTAAACAAAAGCATCATTAAACTGAAGGAGTTAAAGTAACAGTTGGGGCTGAGTGGGTTATTGTAACAATTAGACATCACAAAGAGTGCAGAAAAGTTGATACTGTCATAGGAAACTAACCAACTCACTGTGAGTTGCTTGGTATGGATAGAAATAATGTGGTACACACATCTAAAGCAGTTCAGTATAATAGTTTGTAACAAGTGAAAAAAGACAACTAAAGTTAAGAACAGCATTTTGCATCCGACTGGGGGTGAGGAAAGAAAGAGGGGGATGGGGGGGGGGGGGGGGGGGTTACTGCTCCACTGCTCCATAACAAGCCTGTAGTAAAAGATGACTAATTAGAAATTTGCTACAAAATAATGTTTTGGCGAGGATATTAAAGCCTAGCTGTAAACCACAACACGTGTCAGCCACCTTTTTAAGGGTAAATGAAGAAGAAGCAGAAGGGGGAGGAAGATGAGGGGGAAGAGGAAGAGGAGAAAAAATAAGAGTATATCATGTAAGAAAGAACCAAAATTGCATGAGTTCCTTGTTACTGATTGAGTCAAGGCTCAAATTCACGACATGTTATCACACACAAATCTAGTTTCAGGAGAGATTTGAGCCCAAGGGTAAAAATTATGGCTGGATTGTCCTGTCCTACAGCAAACCAATACTACAGCTTGAGTTGAGTAAAAATAGGTAGGTCCTATTTAAATCAAGTATTGTGAAACATAAGATGAATATCTCAATCATTACTTTAGATAGTATCGGTTCTAACTAGTTGGTCTGAGCAGGATAATATTTCAAGTTACAGCAATATAAATTACATAAAAAACCTAAGTGATTAAATTGAATGCTTGACCAGTCAAAAACAAAGGGGGGAGGATCAAGTGACCAAAAAACTGTACACTTTAACCCTTCCCTATGGTTCTGTAAAGCCACATATTCACAGCATGGTTTCTATTCTTATGGGCATATATTCACGAAGAAGAGCTCTTTAGAGTTAACATTTCTTGCAGTATAGTAAATAATGCTCATTATTATTATTCATCCGACACACAGAACAGGAGTTTTCTGCTATAGAAAAAAAAAGCTGCTCCAAGCTGCAGTCTTAGTGTTTTCTTGTTGCAATTGATTGTTAGTTTACTAGATATTTGACTTTTTCTAGCTGGAGATTTAAATAATTTGTGGGCAGGTCTTCTCTGTAAGGTTCCTTTCCACATCCCTGTCCATTCACCCGTTATACATTTTTTTACTACTGATTTAGAGTCCTTGCTTATAACTACAAATATTTTACTACTAGTTTTCTTTTGGTCATTTTTTTTCTCTGTCATTTCATTTCCCTCAATTCTTATATGTGCGTGTACCCATTTAATTAGTACTAAGTATCTTCTTGTGTTAAATTTTAGGCAAGAAGATCATCTCTGCTGATGTCATTTCTACTTAATTAACATCTACACACCTTTTTATTTTACAGAGCCATAACCACAAATAAAGAGTCCATTAAAACAGTCAACCTTTGAGTGTTGTGTGTGTGTGCATGCCTGAATGCATGTGTGTGTGTGTGCCTGAATGCATGTGTGTGTGTGTGTGTGTGCCTGAATGCATATGTGTGTGTGTGTGCATGCCTGAATGCATGTGTGTGTGTGTGTGCATGCCTGAATGCATATGTGTGTGTGCATGCCTGAATGCATGTGTGTGTGCATGCCTGTGCACGTATGCATGCATGTGTGTGCGTGCGTGCGTGTGTGTGTGTGGGGGGTCAGGGGGAGGGGGTATTTATACATAATTTGTAAGGCCTTCTGAAAACAACCATTACTGCAGTAAATACTGAAATGTTGCTAGCCAAGCGAATATGTTTTCCTCCATTTTGGGATAGAAACTGAGTGCCCATTGGTCTATAAAATATCGGTTTAGCCTTATATGCCCAGTACACCTGAAGGTGTAGAAAAGGGTCCTTTCTACTTTAATTTTGGATGTATATTAACCTATCATCTTCTCCTTTCGGACCATCTGAATTTAGAGTATCTTTGGATCTTTAACTTCTTCTTCTTCTTTGCGTTCACCAGCTGTACACTCTGGCGGAAAGTTCTTTAACAATACAAGTGGTAATTATTATAATAGACTAAGTTTTAGTAAAGTGTTAAATTTAATAGATAATTATATTATAGGTTACAAGTATTAAGAATAACAGTATGTGTTAAATATAACAGAGTATAAGTGTTAATCAGATTATAATACTATAGTATTTATCAAAGTTACTTTGCAAACAATTGTGATGTGTACATTCTATTATCAATCTATTGGTATATTTACAGTCACCTGAAATATTATTCTGCCATGCAATATTGATCTTTTACATCAGTTTTTTTTTTCTCGTTATGTACTGATTAATAATTCCTCTATGATTCTCTAGAGCTGTCCATCTTTAGCAAGTTTTTCATTGTCATAGGCTTAATTCAATAGATATTTCCTATTTAGGGGTACCCTTAAAGTCTATTTTTTGCAATCCAGTAAAATTTTCTTCTTGTACTACATTCACCCTTGAAAAATTGGCTGGCATTCTATGTTGTGGTTTACAGTCAAGCTGTGATATCTATGCCTTCTGGTCTAATGCATCCGATTTCAGCATAATGTTTACAGCTAAGCTGTGATATCTATGCCTTACGTCCTAACACATCTTATTTTAGCATACTGTTTACAGCTAAGCTGTGATATCTATGCCTTCTGGTCTAATGCATCTGATTTCAGCATAATGTTTACAGCTAAGCTGTGATATCTATGCCTTCTGGTCTAATGCATCTGATTTCAGCATATTGTTTACAGCTAAGCTGTGATATCTATGCCTTCTGGTCTAATGCATCTGATTTCAGCATACTGTTTACAGCTAAGCTGTGATATCTATGTCTTCCAGCCAAACATATTTCGGCATGTGTACAGCAAAGCTGTGATATCTATGCCTTACGTCCTAACACATCTGATTTCAGCAAACTGGTTACAGCTAAGCTGTGATATCTATGCTTCCCAGCCTAACGAACCTAATTTCAGCAAACTGGTTACAGCTAAGCTGTGATATCTATGCTTCCCAGCCTAACGAACCTAATTTCAGCAAACTGGTTACAGCTAAGCTCTGATACTGCCTGTTTTGATATGACTGAGCTACCATTTAACAGTAGTAGGTATTACCTGATCTGTGTTAACTGTCATAACAGTAGTCGCAATTACATGTTATCTGTTAACTCTAAATGTTGGGCAGCGTATGCTAAACCTGAATCCCACAGGTGCATTCAGTTCTTGTGGGGAGGAGCACACTGGGCAGGATACTAGCCTTATCCTATGATGAGAAAATGCAACCTCAAAACTTAATGTTATGAACCTGGCTTAGTCTTGGCTGGCTATTGGTTTTGAGCGAAACTCTCACAAGCAGACAGACAAAGCACTGCTCCTCTGATCTGGCAGCTTCTGCAGCAGATTTTGTTTCAAATGTATTGATTATAATTTTACTTTGCAGTAAACAAGGCAGAACCGAGAGAGGGATCATCATGCATGGGTAACACATGGTCTCTACAATACTGCCCAGGCTTTGTGCTATGGCAAGAAAGAAAAAGGGGTCTTGCTAGTGACACCCGCCATCGCTAAGGGTTGTAATTTCCATAGCTCCCTTTAGCACAATAAAACAGTGGTCTGGAAAGATGTAAGGTGCCAACAAAAACATGATGTTCTAGCTGGGAGTATTTAACAATTAGTATGTGTGTTATAATTTGAAGCTTTCATTTCCCATTACTGTTGCAGCCTTCTTGATTAGTACAATAAAGTACAGAACAATGACCAGGTAAACAAAGGCATTCTTATCTGACCTGGTGATGATGATATGGCTGTGTGTCCTGATTCAGTTGTTGATGCCAGTTGTGATGATGATGATGATGAAGATGAATCTAGTCAATGAAAGAAAGTTAGTTAAGATTATCTTCTTGTTTTCTTTCTCAGACGTCTGCAAATTCAAAAATACACTTTACACTTATATATATATTTTTTTTCTTCTTCATTCTCGTTACCCTAGTGAAGTGTTGAGAAGAGATGTAGTGATTATCTGCATACAAAAATATTGAGAAAAGTAAAGGACATTTTGTCCATGCCTTCAGGTATATTGGTCATCTAGGACTAGACCTATGTTTTATAGACCAAGTGGCACTCGGTGGATGATGTGGTAACATCACGCTGGATCATCTGCATACTCTTTCTAATTAATACGCTGTGTAAAGATGCTCTTCACTTCTGTGATGTTGTCTCTAATAAAATATTTTAACCTTTTGTTTGGTCTTCTTGGCTTGTGATCATTATATTTCTTCTCTAACAGTTGGTACCAGGGTATCCTTGTCAGATGGCCAAATGACTGAAGCTGTTATTTTTTTTTTAATGACTAGTTGGTTTTAGTCCTTTCCCTCTGGTTTTTTTTCCTTCATTTTTTATTTTATTTTTTCTTGATATTATGGCAGCTCATCAAAGACATATCTCTGACTTGCATGCATTAGCTGTAGTAAAGGTTCATGTTTGACCCAAAGATGCATAAGTCGACACTGTTAGACTGAGGATGGGAAATCTCAAGTTTTCCGCAAACCATTAAAACATGATTATATCTGACAATAATCATCAGATAGAAGATGTGTGTCAGAGTTTAACAGCGGGATATGCCAAGCATTGCTCTATCTCCAGTCTTTTCCTCAGCTCTTGAGGTTATTTCTTTTTAACACCAGTGACTCCATACAGTCAATTCAGTTTCTGTGCAGACAATTATCAAATGTATTTTTTTATTGATGATCTCAATAAATCATATCAAGATCTTTATATATTTTATGACTGACAGGGTTCCCCCCCCCCCCCCACCCCACATTTGCTTGATAATCCATGGCGTTTTCATCCTTCTGTAACACATCTTTGCAGCTTCCATACAATTTATTTACCAGTCAACTGATTGTCCAATTTTCTTTATAAAAGTATATCTCTGACTCTCCTGAATGAGTTTCACCTTGTCCTTCTTTCATCAATTTGGTCTGACCAACAGTTGTTGTGCGTCCATCACGAGTGATAATACCACTTTTGATCCAAAGTAGTAATGTTCAAGGATTATCCAGTACAAAGGAGGCTGATTAGTCCAATATCAGCCAACAGGTTGGAAGCAGCAGTAAGTGTGAGATTAGCGATACGGTTCTTTCTACTCAGCCTCCATGTCTCTGCCGGTGCAACACCCGCTGCCTGGCAGGCTGATGCACCATGCCTGAGAGATGTACACTATCCATAATGTCCTGTACAGCAGCCTCCCATGATGTATTGATGCAAAAAAAGAACAGCAGTTTTGAGAGTGTCCTTATAGCGCTTTTTCTGTCCTCTCTGGGACCTCTCCTCTTGCTGGAGCTCACCATAAAATACTTTTTGGGAGGTGATAGTCTGGCAATTAGGCTAGGTGACCAGCCCAACGCAGCTGATAATTCTTCATTATCATGTAATTTGTTATACTATTTGTCCCTCTGATGTCTGGAGGTGACTTTTAGCATGTTTAGATAAAAGGAAATAAAATAACATGCAGGGTAGAGGGGTAGAGTAACAATTATTTTAAACAGCAATGGTTAAATTTATAACATAAAATGAAATGGGCTGACTGCAGTACAGCGGAAAAATGAGATAACAGCTAGGTCTAAATATCCATAAGGGGAAAAAACAAAGATAATTAGAATAATTTAGGCAAATAGTAATGTGATTCCTTTTAATGGTATCTGACTTCAAGATGTAGAATCATACACCTAAATGGGCAGTAATGTAGATAAAGAAGGTGGAAGTGATAGAGGTATTAAAATATAAATACCAGAGGCAGGAGGAGCTTTCATTTCACTAGGATATTTGTGGAGGTGAACAGAAATTAAAACATACTAAACTTGAAATAATTAATTCTAATGTCAAATCAGTACTGTTGTATAGAGTGGAAACATGGAGAACAGCTAAAAAGAAATTGCTGATAAACTACAAACATTCATTAACTAGTGCCTGTGCAGAATAGAGGGAATGAAATGTAAGATAGAATCACTAATGTAGAGCTTTGGGATAGAACTAAACAAGTTCCAGTGGATCAAGAGGTGAAGAGATACTGGCATTGGATAGTTAACAAGTTGAGACAAATCTGAGATGAATATAGATAGAATGTCTTTGCACTGGAACCCACAGGGAGACAGAAATAAAGGCAGACCAAAAAATACATGGAGAAGGGAGCTTGAGAGTGAGGTTGAAAAAGATGGGGAGGGCGCAGAAAAAATACAGTAAAATATATGATTAATATCCACCAAAATGAAAAGTTGAACTGTCAGCTTCAGAGAAACAATCCAGTGGCAGAATGAAAGCTATCATGAGGGTGTTTGTGTGCACCTACCAAGTTCAACTTCTCACTTGAATACAATGTTCTAACCAATAACCTGCAAAATTTTTCGTAAAAACTGCAAAATCATCATATAGAAGGTTCTTTGTAGGACATCTCTCTCCTCAAAAAAGCCATCTGGTCCCTTGCCTACTTTACTGCCCACAAACTGTCCTGCCCAGGATGCTCTTGATATCCTGTGTTTACTATCATACTGGTGGTCACCTGTCTCTTCTTCCAGGAACAATATCATCACCTTCTGTTCTCTTCTTTCTCCCCAAATTATTATAGCACTTTATATAGCCAAAGTATTTGCATTTTCAAGACAAGATACTGTCTATGGGTCAGTTCTGCCCTCAGTACTCAGATCCTGAAAAATGTCAGTTTTTTTAGTATATTCTTCATCTATGAAACTTAGAATCTTCCTACAAGATTAAAGTTAAAACGTTTTTTTCTTCTTCTTCTTATCAAAGTCCATGTCATGTGTCTTTGGTAGTCATGTGTATCCACAACCTTCTGTCTCGTGCACGTTCAATCAAGAGGATCCTCCATGCCATGATGTCAAACTGTCCAGCATCTGTTCTTTTGGTCTCCCTCTGCCTATCCTCCCTTCCAGCTGTCCTACTGCCAGACTGTAATCCTTTGCATCACATGACCACAGCATGTAGATTCTCTCTTTCTGATATGCACAATCAGTTCTCTTCGTGAGTCAATTTCTGTCAAGATGTCTTCACTACTCTCATTTTTATCTGTCCAGGGTATTATCATTCGTCTATAAAACTACACCTTTGCAGCTTCCAAATAAGTTTTTACTAATTTACTAACTGTCCATAATTCACTTCTGTACATCAGGGTAGGATTTTTTTTTTTTAGTGATTGTGAAATAGTCTCTACCTCAAATGAGTTCATCTACATTAAACATTTACAGTTGTTGGTACCCTACTCATACCAAACTACCTGCTGTTGTGTGTGTGTGTGTGTGTGTGGTCAGAACTGGAATGACAAAGTAAAACTTACCATTAGAAACAAAAATACAAACAAACAAAATTTTAAAAATTCCAAATGAGGCTTTCAGAATGCAAGTCTTATAAAAGTTTCCTGATAAAAATCAAATTAACCCACCGTAAACAAATACAAGTAAACAACAAATATTAATAAGAAAAAGTTAACTTACCATTAAAAACAAAAAAGATGACTAAAGCTATACCAATAGCTAGAGCCACAGTGAGAGCTATACACAGGGCAATAAGTACCCAGTCTCGAGTGCCAAATTTCCTCGAATTCCATCCAGTTGCAGATGCTGCGGTGCCTGGTGTGGGTGGAGGAACGTCAAATTTGGGCCCTTCTTTCTCGTCAGCGAAGACATTGTCGTCACTATCGGGAACTGTGTAGATCTGGTGCTGCTCGCCTCCGCTGGGTGTTGTCGGGGAACGGGGTTCGATAGAGGAAAAACGCTGGAATTTGAGGGGGGGGGGGGGGGGGGGGGATATAAATGTATGTGTAAATTAGAACAAATGTTAAGTCAACTAACTAACATAGTTGATTATAACACAGCAATATGTTGGGCTTTTTTTCTGGAAAAACGGAGGTGCCGGTCTCATCACACCGTGTCCAAGGTGCCGGAACTCACCATAGTGTCCCAAAATATGCCGATACTCACCACAAAGTGTCTAAAATGGGCCAGTACTTACAACATGTATGTCACAGTAGAGCTGCAAAATATGTTGAAAAAAGTGCCGGTACCGTGCACCGCCAGAACAAAACATCTTAGTGGTATATATGTAATCAGTTTCAATTCGCTGCCCGCCCAGCGGCTACTTCATGCTGGTGTAGTAGTTAATTATGTTGCAATTACATCTTTCGAGGTTTGTAGGTGATGGAGGCATTATTTGCAACACTTGTTAACTCTTTGCGTCAACAGTTATTCTGGTATGTGCGATCGTTAGTGTAAGCACATCTGATAGCTGTCTAATGCATTTTGTACTTTGCGTGTGCAAGTTTCAGGACTTTGCTAGGACTAACAAATTTTTCACTAGGTTTCAAGTTGGGCAGTGGATGCATTATGCGTGATTTCCACGGACACAGAAGCGGAGCAGATATATGGCTACCAGTCTGTAGTGACCTTGACTTTGATTAACAATTAACTCTCTTCAGTCGAATGGGTGGTCAGATCGTCACGTATGAGGGAGAAAAACGGACAATGTTGACAACCAAGCGGTATCTAGTTAGATTTCAGCGTTGTTGAAGGACACATCCCCTTCCGCATAGACTTGCTGGCCACACCTAATTAACAGTTTCTAAGTTCTCTAATTATAACGTCTTTTAAGTAGTTGAATGGGGCATCTGGGATTTGTGTTCCAAATGCCTAGTCTGAGTGGTGCTCAAACTTTCAGGAGCATCTCTACATTGTGGGTGGTGCGTTAAAAGAAATAAGAAAGTTAAATGTGCAATGGGAGGGGAAAAATACACGTGAATCTTTTTCGGAGCTTTTGGACTTTATCGAGAACTTTAGCATGCACATCCGCATTACAGATTTGGCTTTTTTGTATGCGGACTGGCTGTATTTTGTCTCCCAGGCAAAAGCAACCCGAAATCAAAAGAGACAACGCTAAATTAATCAGTCTCCTGCTACAAGATGCTTTATTGAGGAGGGGGTGGATCATTTGGCTAGAGAATGAAACTGGTTGCAGGAGAAAGCAAAAGATAATCACGTTGTGCGATCAATGACTACGCTATTTGCAGATGTGAAAAGCTACATTAAACCGCAGAGCATGTCGCAGAAGACTTCTCAGATTTTTCTTGTAAGAGAGTACATAGGACTTATTAGAGAGCTTTTCAAAAGACAAACTATAGGGAAAATGGATGGGGTGAGAGGCGGGGGTGAGCTCAAGCGCAGTCTGGTTTGTGATAGGTTAACAGGAGGCAGATAACGGATGTTATAGGAAGAAGAGGATAAGGAGAAAAGTGAGATGAAGAAGAGGAGGAGAAAGGGGAAAAAAGGATGAGGAGAAAGGGGAGATAAAGAAGATGATGAGAGATTGAGATGAAGAGGATGATGAGAAAGGTGAGATAAAAAAGGATGAGGAGAAAGGTGAGATAAAGAAGAGGATGAGGAGAAAGGTGAGATAGAGAAGATGAAGAGAAAGGTGAGACGAAAAAGAAAAAGAGGAGAAAGGGGAGATAAAGAGAATGAGAAAGCGGAGATAAAGAGGATGAGCAGAAAGGAGAGATAAAGTAGAGAAATGTGTTGACAAAAAGAAAAAAGCGGAGGAAGAAGCGCAAGTATACTCTATAAGGGAGGATAAAGCACTGAATAATAAATGTATATGGTGAAAGTAATCCTTCAGAGACTATTTCCACAGGCATTTCATTATCGCCAGACTATTGTTTTCTTCTGTCTGCACAGACACTGTCCCTTTGCTTGAGACACCGAAAATGCCAAAGCCTAACCCTTCTATTATGGTTATCTTACAGTTAACCTGAAACCTCACGGCTGCAGCTTTCCTGTTGTATCACCTAAGGATAGAGTTTCTTGTTGTTACACCAGAGCACTGGCCAAATACCTCCCCCCCCCCCCCCCCCCGCCTTAGCAGTATGCTTGTGGGCTCTGGATTGAGGTCTACAGTGGAAAATCATATAAAACGTCCTAAATGTCACATTGAACTATTAATGAACAAACAGTCCTGGCAAAATCCAGAACATGCACATGCAGTAAGCGCATAAGACAGAGGCTAGAGTTGCCAACATTAACAGTCGCCACCAAAATTGCAATTTCTCTTTGATGTAAATAGTCAATCACGATACGCTGACTGTACTCAAGCAAAATTTTAAGTGCAGGCACTTAGCACGGACAATAAAATAGCGAATACATGAGGGGGGTGGGGAAGTATTACCAACCTTGGTCCTAATACCAAGCCAGCATGTTTGAGAACAAGTAAAGGACTATTTCAACGTCAGTGGCATAGCATGCAACACCACGCTGGTTGCCTCTACTTCCCCTGACACAACCTCGTACACATTTTGGGAGAAAAGGAGGAGGACAAGAAGAAGAAGAAAGAACAAGATGATGAAGAAGAAATAAACAAGAAGAAAAAGAAGAGGAATTAAAAAGTAGAAGTAGAAGAAGAAAGAAGAAGAAGAAGAAAAAAGAAGAAAAAAAAAGATAAAAGAAAGAAGAAGACAGAAGATGAAGAGGAAGAAAAAGAAGAGGAAAGAAATAAGAAGAGGAAAGAAGAAAAAAGAAAAAAGAAAGAAAAAAGAAAAAAGAAAAAAGAAAAAAGAAAGAAAGAAAGAAAGAAAGAAAGAAAGAAAGAAAGAAAGAAAGAAAGAAAGAACGAAAGAACGAAAGAACGAAAGAACGAAAGAACGAAAGAACGAAAGAACGAAAGAACGAAAGAAAGAAAGAAAGAAAGAAAGAAAGAAAGAAAGAAAGAAAGAAAGAAAGAAAGAAAGAAAGAAAGAAAAGAAGAAAGAAAGAAAAGAAGAAGAAGAAGAAAAAAAAGGTGAAGAAGAAGAAGAAGACAAAAAGAAAGAAAGAGGAAAAAGAAAAAAGAAAGAAGCAGAAGAAGAAGAAGAAAAAGAAGATGAAGAACAAGAACAAGAAGAACAAGAAGAACAAGAAGAACAAGAACACATAAAAATAATCCCCACACTACCCGTCATGCCTCAGAATCAGAACTGTGTACACCATGTTAAGGCAACTTCCTAAAACCCTATACAATCAGATTACCTAAAACCCTATTCAATCAGATTAGGCTGAATGCCATAAGACATGTTAGGGAAACTCTTTTAAGGCGTCCTGTCTGGTTATCCGACCGATTTTATGAGAAATGCAGAAATATGGACGGCATAAATCACCCATATCTGGGACATGGGCCTAACTGAGTCGCCAGAAAGCAATCAATTCTTGCAAGGAAACATTTTTAGTCTGGTTAGTTTCATTTACTTTCCTTACTCAGCCCGGCTCTCTAGCGTAGTTGGCTAAACCGGATTGCGAGGAGACCGGGTGGCAAACTCCTTGTGGTCCAGGTGTTCAATCCCGGGGGTAGGTAGGAAAGCCACATTTTCTACCAGGTTTACGGTATTTACAATGGAATCAACTCATGGCTTCGGGATACTAAAACAACAACAACTTTCCTTACTCTTACCAAAGCGTCATGAAATAATGTTAAATGTAATTTTGGGCAGTAATTCTGCATCCCAAGTTCTTTAGATTTTTTCTCTAGGATATGCCGGTGTGTTGGGATATGAGCAGGCAGATAGACTGGCTGATTCTGCACCACTAGGTGGTAAATTGATGTATGACAAGCTAGATATTGTGAGGGCCCTTTGGGAACGAGTGAACCGTGTGGATGCACAGATAGATCATTACGGTCTGAGGAGAACGGCGCTGCGAGGAGTTACCAAGAGATGTGGCCGACGCTCAACACTCAAGGGAACGATGAGACGGATATACAATCCAGACGGCTACTGACGCCATCGGAAATGGAACTTTTCGCTTGCTGCTGAAGATGAGGACGGAGCACGTATGTGAGTGTCCCGAGTGCCGTGATGTCGTTTCTTAATTCAACATTCAAGTCATTCGTAGCCCAGTACGCAAAGAAAAAACTTTGGATTACATACAACCTATAAACAAAAAGTATCGGTCCGAAATAATGGTAGTGGTGGTGGTAGTAGTAGTTGTTTTAGTTGTAGTATATTATTAGTTGTATAGTAGTAGTTGTTGCATAGTAGTAGATGCAGTTGTATCCTTCGGCATTAAGAGCTCTTGTAGTTCACTGCTGTAGATATTACCTGTTTTCATCCAACTCTGTGACTTTCCTTAGCTTTCCAGTTGGTGCCTTCTAGTGTTGTACGAAGACTGTCTGTCTTATTATTCATCCGTCATTTTTTTGGGTTTTTCTTACGGTCTGCCTCCATATAACTTGTGAGCGCAGTTAATGTTTCTTATCTGTAATTCTCTCTACATGCCCCAGCTATTGCAGTCTATTAGTCCTCGAGATGACTGATTGCCCTTGAGCAGCTAAAAATTAGCAATCTCAATGTTTTTCAAACAAGCACAAATCCCTATGGGGTTATGGGGCCCCTACCAAACACGATTATTTTGGGGTCTGCCAAAATCTGATATACTGGGCCAAAAAACGTAGATATCGCATCTTAACTCTGCACACCGCAACGTCCCGGCACCCCTTTAAGGCTCAAACAGCAGAAACTGCCACATGGACAACTTATCGCAAACCTCAGACAACTTTCATTTTAGGCAACATTATGAGAAAATTCCAACTAATGCATGTTGTGACAACTGGAGCACATCTGGATAGAGAGATCGAGGAAGACAAGATAATATTCTTGACCGCCTACTCCTTTGACAAACAGACAGGATTATTAAAGGCTACATGAGGAAACAATGTTAAACAACAAGAGACAACACAACTGAATCGCTCGGGCATGTGTCAAGACTATCACAAGACAGTGCAATATTTTTGATCCTTGTGATTTAATTTTAGACAAAGGAAACAAAGCTTCAGGTCGCACACATCAAGGTTCGCACCAGATGCCTCTTCAAACCCTGGAGATAAGACAGGGACTAGAGTCAAGAAGAAAATAAGTCTCAACAGATGAACCTATAAACGCCGCTGGGCATCGCAAGATGAGAAACCACATCGCCAGCACCAGTCGACAAGACAGCTGACGGAAGTGACGACAGACAAATGTCCGTTTGTGTTTCCTCTTTCTCCAAAACGGATCATCACGGGTAATAAACAGCACTGAATGAATGCATGCATGAATGCAAACAAATATGCAGAGGCGGAACAGGATGAATAATTTCATGCAGATCTAATGCAGATTTCCTAGATGGGGTCGGCTTTTCCATGTGACCCTGTCTCGTCGTCGGAAGTAGAGAAGAGCGTATTCATATTTCAAAGGCTCGGGTGAAAGGTTATCTTCGCCTAAAGACACTGAGCTAAAGTTAACTAACAATATAAAGCCTGTTTGCTGCTCGAATTTAATAGAACAATATTCTATCCAAAAATCTTTGTCAAACTTCACTGTGAAGATGGCAACTGACTGATCGCTTCGCTGAAGAATTTTTTTTAACGACACTGACGCAATGGATTTTAAAGAAATTATAAAATAAACAATTAGCCGTTTGCCTCGCGCTCTGAAGGTGGTGGGTTCGTTTCAAACTGCGCAATTCAGTTCACGGATGTAATTTTTACGTAGATTCATGGAGATCGTCGCCGGGGCTACGGAGTTCGTGTTCTGTGCGGAGCTCTCGGCAGGCGGCAGTCCGTTCTGAGCTCTTGTAAAATTAACAATTATGGGGTTAGGTTTGGGTTAGATTTAAAGAATGGATCAACATTATGGTACAGGAGTAGTAACCCATACGTTCTCCGTTCTACTTCTAACTCAAGCCTGAGTCAGAAGAATCTCAGCGAAGTGCACGAACTCCATAGCACCGGCGAGGATCCTGAAATACTTTGGGTAGATTTTTAACTCAATTTTTGCCTGGGCAGCGCAGTTAAGCTACTTGTTTGATTTCCAACCGCCAAGGGATTTTCACGTGCGCAACAATACCCTCGTTCATTTGACCTTACTACCCAGAGACCAGGGGGAATTACTAGAAGTCAACGTGAAACAAATCCCAGCCGTCACCGGGGCCTGAACCCGGGACTTCGAGCACTTGAGGCGGACGCCTTGTCTCCAGACCACGCAGCCCAACACGCAATGAAAAATTACATCAACTACACTGATTTGAGAAAATGATGATGAGATGACATTTAACTACGCTGATCTGGAAAAATGATGACATGACATTCAACTCTGCTGATTTGAGAAAATGATTATGAGATGACATTTAACTACACTGATCTGGAATAATGATGACATGACATTCAACTCTGCTGATTTGAGATAATGATGATGAGATGACATTCAGCTATGCTGATCTGGAATAGTGATGAGACATATGACATTCAACTACACTGATCTGGAACAATGATGAGATGATTTTCGACTCTGCTGGTCTGGAATAATGATAATGAGATGACATATGACATTCAACTACACTGATCTGGAGTAATGATGATGACATGACACATGACATTCAACTAACCTGATCTGGAATAATGATGATGAGATGACATTTAACCCTGCTGATCTGGAGTAATGATGATGACATGATATTTAACTCTGCGGATCTGGAATAATGATGATGAGATGACATTTGACTGACTGATGGTCCAGAGTCATGTGATGAGGTGACATGATGACAGCAGTGTAGTGATGACCTAGTGTAGTGATGACCTAGTGTAGTGATGACCTAGTGTAGTGATGACCTTCCGGTCAAAATGGACGCTAGGCGGGCCACTGTTTTGGAGCAAAGGCAAATTTTTTTGCTTCTGCTGGATGGTGGCCGATGCATTTTTGTTCCATTTGTAGACTGGATTTTCGTCGCCCAGCTTCTGAGATGAATGCATTGCGTGGCATTGTGAGCTGCGGATTTCATTTGGAATGTTTTTTCGACTGTGACCAATGTGGGGGTGTGAATTGTAGATTCAGAAAATGGCGCGATGCCTGTCGTCGCAATGTTAGTGGTGCCCGTATGTGATTAAAATTGATCGCGTGGGCAACTGCATATCTTTTGGTGACTTCTGCTACCATCAATGATGAACTGCATTTCTAATGTCAGACTGTTTGTTTTAGCACTTTGGATGGCTACCGTATGCTTTAATGCGAGTGTATGCTAGATATGCTGAGACAGCAGTCTGTCAATCTTTCCACAAGGGACTGTGATAAACATTCTGTGTGTTTTTCGTTGGCACAGGAGCGGAGCAAAGATGGGATGACCTGTTTGCTATGAAGCTGAAACTTAGACTACCAGTGATGGCAATGACAAATGTTATAATAGTTGCATACAACCTATAAACAAAAAGGGCGCTCCGGTAAAATACGGCCGGTAGACAACAGTTGACGGTCGGTTAGTTTGAGTTCTGTCCACTGGCTGCTGTGCAATTACGGACTGGAGAAGGCACGAATCAAAAAATAAAGTGAAAAAATAAAGTGAGGTAGAAATGCCTGGCAGAACCCGCGCTGCGACTCACGTTAGCGACCGCGTTCAATTACCGCTTCTTGCGACGCATTAAAGAGTGGATTAGAGGGAACGAAACAAGTGACATAATTACTGTGTGTTGGCGATAGACAGCGTGCAGTGCCCTACTGTCATCATATGGTTAGGGGTGGGGTGTGGGTTAGGGTGTGGGTTAGGGTGTGGGTTAGGGTTTAGGTTAGGGTTGCTAACCGCAACGCTAACCCTAACCCTAACCTAATCCCTAACCCAAACCCTAACTCTAACCCTAACCGTATGATTATAGCAGGGCAGTGCACGCTGTCTATCGCCAACACACAGCAATTGTGTCAATTGTTTCGTTCCCTCCTTTTCCACTCCGTAATTGCACTGTAGCCAAGGGACAGAACTCCGACTAACCGGCCGTCTACTGTTGTCTACCGGCTGTAGTTGACAGGAGAGCCACAAAAAGTATATGTCCCAAATAATGGTAGTGGTGGTGGTAGTAGTAGTTTTAATATAGTAGTAGTTGTTGCATAGTAGTAGATGTAGTTTGTATAGTATTAGAAGATGTAAATGTAGCAGTTGCTGTAGTAGTTGTAGTAGTTGAAGTTGTAATAACAGCAGCACCTGCTGCTACTATTATTGCGCCACTCATTTAGTTCTGGATCGCAAGCCGCCGTTCTTCCTCACGCCGCTTAAATGCAAATATGGAAGATAATGCAGACGATAATAATCTATTACTTACTTTCCGAAGGCTGGGGCGGGAGTGCCGATGGCGGTAGCGAGGCGGGCTCATCAATACAAGATCATGGACTTCCACCTCGAGAAATGTTCCGGAATTGGCTGAATCGATGAGTTTCTCAATAACCTTTTCTGTGCATTGAACATGCAAATCCTCGCATATCACAAACCGCACACGGTCAACTGTTTTAGCTAGATCATTAACTCTTGTTTCGAGATTTGTTGTTTTAAGAAGCTGCTACTTTAACTCACTGTATTTTAATAAGTTTCAACTGTAACTAGTAAATGTGAGAGTAAACAAAAGCGTTGTCATTGCATGTATGTACCGTATGTTAGGGTGGTGTACGTAAGGAGGTTGGGAATTCAAGAACGATGTAAGCATGAGTGTTTCCAGCTTTGGGATTCAAGACCCTAAACAGTGAGCCTAGAGATTCAAGGTCGATATAAGTAAGGGGGTCGCGAGCCTGGGATATCAAAGCCGATGTAAAAAAAAAAGTGGGGGGGGGGGGGGGGGGTCCTTGAACCTGTGGCTTCAAGAAGGTCGATGTAAATGAAGTGGCTGTCGAGTCTGGAGCTTTAAGGTCGATGTAAGTAAAATGGCTCTCGAGTCTGGGCTTCAAGGTCGATGTAAGTAAATAGGGTATTTAGTCTGGGGCATCAAGGTCGATGTAAGTAAATAGGGTATTTAGTCTGGGGCATCAAGGTCGATGTAAGTAAATAGGGTATTTAGTATGGGGCATCAAGGTCGATGTAAGTAAATAGAGTATTTAGTCTGGGGCATCAAGGTCGATGTAAGTAAATAGGGTATTTAGTCTGGGGCATCAAGGTCGATGTAAGTAAATAGGGTATTTAGTCTGGGGCATCAAGGTCGATGTAAGTAAAGGGGTCTTGGGCCACAGGGTTGAAAATCGATTTGAGTCTGGAGATTCAAAGCCGATGCAAGTAAGGGAGTGCTGAGCCTGGAGAAAAAGGATTTACAATCCCCCAACGAAGATTCGAACCCTGGTCTCGCATATAGAAGTCCAACGTTTTAACAGTTCGGCCAGCAGTTCCTTAATAGTAGCAGCACTATAAGTCATAAATTGTTAATATAATAGAGGAGAGTGGGTTAAAGATGGAGTCCAAGGAGCAGAGTGGTTAAAGATGGAGTTCAAGAAGCAGAGGCTGTTTAAAGATGGGTTCCCAGTGGTGAATAACAGTTAACTGTTTAATTAAAATCCTCCCCGTGTGGGTTCCGAGGCCCCATTTTGGGGGGAAAACAAGAATAGATCCATTGCTTCCCCAACAAGCATGTCGTAGGAATAAACTAACCTCCCAGTACATCTGCCCAAGAGGCGAGTAACCAACAGTCTGGACGCAAATGAGTCAGACATGTGAAACGAATGTGCACGCAACTCTCAGTTTCTGAAACACGACTAGAGTCCAGAGGTGGATAAACAACTAAAATTTTCCGCCGGAGTTTACAACCGTTGAACGTGAACAAGAAGAATTCAAATCCAACAAACGCACGGTAGTTGATTAGGCTGAATGATTTAACCAAACTTAGTAACGGTAACGTTCCTTTTCAGGTCATTGACGCATCGGACATATGGTGCTAGACCAACATATTTATAGAACAATGGGTAATCGACTTATGATGTGGGTAACATCACGCCGACCGCCTATTCTCTTGCACCCATTTATGGCTGGGTCGATCTGGGGTCGACTTCGGATCCAAGATCATTTTTTTAAATGTCACGACGAGGATTTGAACTCACGACCTTCAAGTCGGCCACCAGAGAGCCCCACTGTAGAATTATAATGAACACAAAAAGAGTCAGACCATGCAGAAGATGAAACCGCTGCATCATTAACTACTTTTTTTAAATATTAAGATTAAAATAAGTCATTAGAAAGAGCACACAGGTGATCATTACATCTCCCTCCAACACTTTGCTGAAGCAACTGAAGGAGAAAAGAAGATTAGTATTGTATTACTGGTATCAACTATCAGATGGACCTCGAAGAAATATACCATGATCAGACAAGGGAAAGTGCATACAAAAGATGAAAAACCTGCATCAAGAATAGGCTTTGAAGAAATATATCATGATCAGACAACAAGGGGAAGTGCACAGAAAAGATGGAAAACCTGCATCAAGAATAGGCTTTGAAGAAATATATCATGATCAGACAACAAGGGGAAGTGCCGCAGAGAAAGATGGAAAACCTGCATCAAGAATAGGCTTTGAAGAAATATATCATGATCAGACAACAAGGGGAAGTGCACAGAAAAGATGAAAAACCTGCATCAAGAATAGGCTTTGAAGAAATATACCATGATCAGACAAGGGAAAGTGCATACAAAAGATGAAAAACCTGCATCAAGAATAGGCTTTGAAGAAATATATCATGATCAGACAACAAGGGGAAGTGCACAGAAAAGATGGAAAACCTGCATCAAGAATAGGCTTTGAAGAAATATATCATGATCAGACAAGGGGAAGTGCACAGAAAAGATGGAAAACCTGCATCAAGAATAGGCTTTGAAGAAATATATCATGATCAGACAACAAGGGGAAGTGCACAGAAAAGATGAAAAACCTGCATCAAGAATAGGCTTTGAAGAAAATATCATGATCAGACAAAAAAGGGGAAGTGCACAGAAAAGATGGAAAACCTGCATCAAGAATAGGCTTTGAAGAAATATATCATGATCAGACAACAAGGGGAAGTGCACAGAAAAGATGGAAAACCTGCATCAAGAATAGGCTTTGAAGAAATATATCATGATCAGACAACAAGGGGAAGTGCACAGAAAAGATGGAAAACCTGCATCAAGAATAGGCTTTGAAGAAATATATCATGATCAGACAACAAGGGGAAGTGCACAGAAAAGATGGAAAACCTGCATCAAGAATAGGCTTTGAAGAAATATATCATGATCAGACAACAAGGGGAAGTGCACAGAAAAGATGGAAAACCTGCATCAAGAGCGGATTTTGAGAACAAGAGCAGCTTTCACATCGCATCAAAAATACCGCAGTAGCGATCCGTATATTTCATTCAACCTTCTGAGGCAAATCGACATAGAAAATAAGAAAAGATTATATTACTTACATTCTTGAGGCTCGGGAGACTAGTCTGCCGACGTTGGCGAGGTGGACTCATCAATACAAGATTATGAGTTCCTACTTCTAGAAATATTCGTAAACAGGATGGTGTATTGTGTTAACTGAAGCGCTTCTGTACGACAAGCACAAGAGCCCTCGAATACCCCCCAGCTTGCACAGCTAAGTGTTTATAATTTGGACCCTAACAGAACTAAGCGAGAGTTGACACGAGAATTGTCTGCATGGATGATTACTGGGACACGTCAAAGAAATTCAGTAAGAAAACAGCTGACTACAGCTCACAGTGTTCAGTGTTGAAACGCTCTAGTAAGCAGAGGTAAAGGTAATTACCAAGGAAAATGTCATTGATCACATTTAGGACTAGACTAAAGCAGGTCAGTACGTTTATGTACATAGGTACCCTGATAACAACAGATGGAAGATGTCCTCAACAAGTTAAATGTAGAACAGCTTAAGTAAATGTATAATTTGACGGGATTATGAACATTCTGTGCAATTTATCTTTGTTTACTGGGGTTATCATCATCAGCATGTGCCCTGTCAATTTAGACGCTCATGCGTCTTAACACAGATCACGATCCTCGGTTGGCTAGAACAGCTCTCTTGATTAATCCCTCCATGCCATTGTTTCAGCCCATCCAGCATCAACCCTCTTGGTCTGCCTCTACCCCTTTATCCACTGATCTTTCCATTTGTCACGATGTTCTCCAATGTCTCTTCTCATTATGTGGCCAAAGAACAGTGTTTGTCTCTTTTTTGTTGTTCTAAACAGAGATCTACTGTCATTATCTTCTTTCAAGCAATCGTTGTTAGTTACTCTGGCCTTACAATGAATTCGTCTCAGAAACCCCAACACTGTTGCTTCTAAATTCTTTCTAAAATTTGTTCACTGACATTTCAAGATTCGTTGCCATGCAAACAGGTTCTATCTATGTAACATTTAGCACCCTCTTACTGGGGTTATAAAGAGAGGTATTCTATAAACAGATTCGATTCTGAAGAATGGAACTGAATTATGGACAGAGCACAGGTTGGTGGTCACGTGTAAGCTGCAAAAATATAAACTATACAGTGAATGATGAGATTACTAGACGTATTACTGAGTCTTGAAAGAATGAAATAATTATCCTTATTATAAAATAACAATCCAAAATCTTAAGGTCAGTAAGGAAGAAAATAGGTTTTCTTTAACTGAAAATGCTATAGAAATATTCCCAAATTACCACACGTCAAGAAGAAAAGGCGTTTCAGCTGAAATGCTATACAAGTATTCGGAGAATGAAACGGACCAAAGAGAACAGAAATACTGACACTCCAAAAGATCTGAACATCAAAGGAAGGTAGACTAATAAACAGCATCTTGTCCCGGACAATGAAATAGTTTGGCTGTAGTAACCAACACGGCGTTTTGAGAGCAGGTGAATCATCCAGAGGAGCCAACATATCCCTATGGCCTTGGAAGAATGATGCAATGATTTTATATTATTAACTTCCCGTCCTTTTTAGGATGAAAATTTTCGTTCTTTGTAAGCCCCATCCTGGCTCTTGCCAGGGGCCGCAATATAGCCTGGCCATAAATATGGCCTAAAGGCTGAACGCGGTTTCTGGGACCTCTCCACGGTGATCCTCACCCACATGGTGGCACTTTGTGTCATCGGGGTGTTTATCGCTTGTGTGATGTCCCTGTGGGGTAGAAAGTCAGTCAGTCAGAATGATGCAATGGGAAAACCAACGCTCAGAAGACAGACCAAAGAGACAAATAAGCATGCATTAAATAGCATCAATAGAACTGGAACTCTGCGCCCGCTATTAAAAATTGGTTCAAGGCCTTTATGGGAATGTTCAACTGTAAAACTGTGAGGGAGGAGAAAGTGGGGGGGGGGGGGGGGGGGGGTGTCAACAGAGGAATCATGATGTCCGGTTCTCGGTCAGCACTGCGGAAGGTTAAAAATGGACAACTGTGGCAAGAGTGGATACCGAGCATCAGCATCTCAGTTATTACAGGGACTGAACTGGATATGAGGAGCAGCTGGCTCAACGGATAACACCGCTGGAATTTCATGCGGGAGACCCAGTTTTTGAATCCGCCGTGGGGTTACGTTTTTTTTTTTTCTTTCTTTTGGCCTGGGGGGGGGGGGGGGTTAGAAAACTTGACCTTACAGTCTGAGGGGGCAACACTACCCATACCGTCCTAAGTCCTCAGGTCCAAATACCACTACCCCCCCCCCCCCCCCAAGTCATACACCACAAAAGTGGTTTATGTGGTCGGTTTGGAAGACGTAGGTATGCAGCCGGTAATATACAGGAGTGCGAGGGAATGAACGAGCAGATAGCTTCAAACGCGATAGCTACAGGAACACACACGAGTTTTCTGAATAGCATTAATGAACCAATGCAGACGAAGGTATAAAGTTAAATGAATAACAGGTGTCAGGTTCTCAAATCAGTATTGGGTAATTCGAGTGCTGTGCTGTCAGGTCTTTCCCATAGAAATCATAAGCGACTAGTTAACCTTCGTTGCTTCTGACAGATTTGAGTAGTGCACGCAGCAAGATATCATTCGAACATATGTACACCAGTGTACGATATAATGTATAAAGTCTGTAAAAGCTCTTTCTTTACAACAGTGATCCTCAAACGCTGTGGGTTCGTTTGACGGGTGCGTCGTTCGGTTAACGGATGCGTCGTTCGGTTAACGAGTGCAGTTTGTACGGATATCCCCGCGGATCGTCGCAGGAGCTAAGGAGTTCGTGCTTTCAGTGGCATGCCTTTCTGCATAGACAGACCGAGCTATATCAGGCAAGACCCGGTGCAATTAAGTTGATCTTGACTTTAACCTTAAAATTTGACTTCACTAATACAGCTCTTTACAGATCTTGCCGACAAAAGTATTGACACACTGATACAAACAAAATTTTAAACTGATACAGCTCTTAGACAATCTTGCCGAAATTACAGCTCTTTACAGATCTGCGACAAAAGTATTGAAGCTTGGCATACATATTTAACACACTGATCTTTACAGTATTGACACACTGATACAGTGCCGACAAAAGTATTGACTACAAGTCTTGCCGACAAAAGTATTAGTCATATCTCGTTTACCAATTTATTAATGTAAAATTACAACTGGAAATATTTGTATCTCGCAGTAAAATAACACTAGAAATAGACCTCTCCCGCTGTGACCGAGCAAATCCAACTGTTAATAGCGAATTTAGTAACAAAAACTAGTTACTAATTTCTGACATCCAGCAGAAATGTAACAACACACTGCCTTAACGGATACTGTTTGAAGTTTTCCTCAAAGCAGTTGCGAATTAACCGAAGCAGGCCTTGATTAATGCGCACTATGCCCACTTTAAAAAATAAAAAAAGATCAACCACTTGGGTTGCTCACTAAGAGATTGTCTAGTGCAGTGGTTCTTATTTAGCACCACCATGATCCGCGGAACAAATTTAATCGGCCCGTGATATCATTAAAAAAAAACCTAACTTTAGAATGCCCCTCTTTTTTTATCACGTATAATATTTAAAAATAATAAACTTTAAGCTGTTTAGTTTGACTATTAAAAAATAGGGGTCCATGAAACAAGAGGATTCCGGGCAGCCGAGAATCACTGGTCTAGTGTGATGGTCAGGAGTGGTTGTTTTTCTCTTTCATGTCCACGTCATTGTCCAGGCTTTAGATGTAGGTATTTGCTATGTTGTAGCTAGTTATTTACGATTGTCTCCTTCTTCAGCATTCCGAGTCGTTAAGGTTTACTGCTGCGGATATCACCCACCTTTATGAATTTCTTTTAGTCCCGGGCAGTTGGTATCCTTAGATATTCTCTCCAGTTATGCCGGTGTGTTGGAAAATGAACAGGCAGATATACTGAGACTGGCCTGTTCTGCACCACTTGGTGGTGAATTGATGTATGACAAGCTAGACGTTGTGAGTGCCCTCTGGGAGCGAGTGAACAGTGCGGAAGCGCAAATAGATCATTACGGTCTGAGGAGAATGCCGCTGCGAGAAGTTACCAAAGGATCTGGCCGACGCTCAACACTCAAGGAAAGGGCGAGATGGATATACAAACAGACAGTTACTGGTGCCCTCGGAACTGGAACTTTTTGTTTGCTGCTGAAGATGGGGAAGGAGCACGCATGGGAGTGTTCTGAGTGCTATGATGTCATTTCTTAATACAAGATTTATTAATTTCTCTGATAGGAGTTCTCTTTCCATGCGGTGACTGCAAGTATTTCTAGTTCTAGTCTGGTGGTTTATTATCTCTCCACCATCTTCTTGGTCTCTCTCGTGATCAACTCTTTTGTATACGCATCCTGGACCTCTCTGTTATCTGCCGCTCTCTCCAGATGCCCCAACCATTGCGGTTATAAATACAACAAATTTGTTTTGTTGCTAACAGAGGGGACAAGCAAATTCCCAGGATATGTTCATTTTGCTTGACTGCTATAAAATAAATTGTTTATCGTTTAAACTTGCGAACTGAGATTCAAACAAAACAGAACTCATCCACGTTGTAGACAGTGTCGTTTCAATCACGCATTTAACGTGCTAATCTACGGGTGCATAGAGAGTGACTAGAGAAAGAGCGAGAGAGAGAGAGAGAGAGAGAGAGAGAGAGAGAGAGAGAGAGAGAGAGCATGGAAGCGTTAGAGAGATAAAGACGGAGAGAGAGAGAGAGAGAGCATGGAAGCGTTAGAGAGATAAAGACGGAGAGAGAGAGAGAGAGAGAGAGAGAGAGAGAGAGAGAGAAGAAGAGGAGAAGAAGAATGACCTAGTGGGCTGTCCCCCAGTCAAAACACCGGATGTGTAAGCCGGTGTAGACTTGGGCACAGTCGCCAAGTGTCACACAAGAAGGACAGCTATAGGATCTTGACAACTAGCACACGTCACTAGGCGGCGACAATTAGGTTAGTTGCGTATCCTTTACATGACGTTGCAGAACCAACCCCAACAGCCCCTAGCTGTTGTGTGGTTTTCCTAGGCAAATTTACGTCCAGTAGTTTGCCATTGCTTTCTAGACGGTCGACTTTCTTGATACCACTAAGGCCCATGCCCCGCAGCTGGGATCGAACCCGGCATCCCGGCATTACGACGGCGACAATTACGGGGTTATTAATTAATTATGTTGATGGAATATGGTAAAATTCTGGATAAAGGTTAAAAGTATGAACAGACGAGGAAAGGTGAGAAGACGAAGAATGTGAGGAAGGGGGAGATGAGGAGGAAGAAGAAGAAGACAAAAGAAAAAAAATGTGATTATGATGGGGATAGAAATGATGATGACGACTGTGATACTAGCGCAGTGAAATATTTCACTTAACACTGGCGCCTGTCAAAATTGAAATATTGTTTGTAAAGATCTTACCTTCCGCAGTGAATGTGGCCGGCTCATCTGTGTTTGATTGTTTCATCTGTCTTTGTTTGCCTCTTATATTATCCACTTGTATTTATCTTACGAGGTTTACTTTATCCAAGTCTACTTACTTTGTATCTTGGAGTTATCTTAACACTCACTGTATGATTGTTGCATCAGACACATGATCTTACTCATTGCTGTGTTAGTTTATCTTCTGAAGTGATCTATTTCCCTTTTATCTATCTAACGGGATAATCTTATCCATGTCTGTAATAGTTAAATAAGATAATATATACCACATAGATACTTATTTAATGATGTCATTTCATCCACAACTGTATTAGTTTAATGAGATAATCTTACCTACAGTCCTACCTCAGAAGAAAGGCTAGACGGACATATAACCAGATTGTGACCGGTATTATTGCGCTGGCTGCTGAAGACGAGGACGGAGCAAGCAAGGGAACATCCTGAGTGCTGTGATGTCAATTCTTGACTCAACTCAACACAGCTATCTACAGTGGTATTTATTCAATAAGGCATTTTTATCGATAAATGCATTAATTTCTTTAAATAGATAAACTTAGCCACACTGGTATATATTTAATGTAGTAATCTTCTCCACATTAGAATTTATGTAATTATGTCATCTTAATCACAACCGTGTTAGTTTGTTATATGAGATGGTAAAATCCCAGATCTACAGTTGATTAATGGTGTAATAATTTAGTTTACCCCAAAGATGGGCCACAGCCCTACCTTCGCTAGTCTAGCACATAAGACGATCGTAATTACAAATGTGTTTGTATCAACAAGTG
Source organism: Candidula unifasciata (assembly GCA_905116865.2). Taxonomy (NCBI): domain Eukaryota; kingdom Metazoa; phylum Mollusca; class Gastropoda; order Stylommatophora; family Geomitridae; genus Candidula; species Candidula unifasciata. The sequence goes on along the minus strand of CAJHNH020002591.1, from coordinate 69,037 downwards.
ATATTATCCACAACAAATTTAGCTTGTCTCAAGATCTCTTTTCTTATCCGTTTTCAAACTGACAACTAATTATACACGTATAGCCAAGTCGGTTTGCTGGTAGTGAATATATCCGTCCCTGTGTCAGTGTGCACGACTGCGGGCCCCACTCTTCGGCTGGGTACACAACCAGGACCACAGGTAGCGAGCATTTCCTGTACGTCCCAAGTTAGCAGCCGGATATTTTATTATTTGTACCAGACCACTTTGTGTTGGCTGTTACAAGCTTAGGCACCGCAATCTGGAGGCTGCAAACCCCCCCCCCCCCTCTCCCACCCTCGCCCTGTTTCCTGGCCTTTTTATGTTTTGTGTGTATAAATTTGATGTTATTTTAAATATTCTATTATTTATCATTATATATATATATATATATATATATATATATATATATATATATATATATATATATATATATATAACGCACTTAACGAGGTCAATTGAGGCTCCCACTGCCTGGAAAATTTGCAACAGGCTGAGGGGCCCCATCTCTTCACCCTAAAACAAAGGAAATCCGGGAGTTTCTGGCATAGTTCAAACATATCACATGACATCATGGCGTTTTCTTTTGCGGTTTATGTCGGTTTTCTTTACATAATGTGTGTTTTAATAACCATAAACCTAACACTAAACCTTAACCGTAGCATTAAACCCTAACGCTAACCCAAACCATAACTCATGCTAAATTAGCCATCATAAATACAGTTACCAGGTTTGAGGTGAATTAAATTATATGGTGCCAGAGGTATATTTTATAGACCAATCGCCATTCAATGGATGATATGGCCAGCATCAGGCCAGACACCTTAACTTCACAGGACTTTACCTAGTACTCGTTTTAGGTAGCGTCGACCTGGAAGCCAATGTCATTTTTAAAGAAGACAAAATCTCTGGATGCGGATTTGAATTTACGACACTCGGGCTCGCAAGTGAGCATCTAGCGCCTAAAAGCTTCTACTTCTTACTTTACTATTTGAGGTTTGTTTCTGTGACTTGCTGTTTCATTCTCATTCAGCAGCAGTTGTGGAGTGGAACCATCATCACAACCACCACCAGCACCATTGACACAGTTATGACTTGCTTCGTGTGACAGTTATGCTGTCCCACCCGACGAAACAACTAATCTAGCGTCAGTAGCGACAAACTTCCATAGCCGTCTCTTACCGCACGTTTTGTTGATTACCGTGTCACTTCGGGTGGGTTCTGGGCCCCATTCTGGGAAGGGGGGGGGGGGATTTGACCCACTGCCTCCCAAGCATGACGTAAAAGTAGACTACTAATTAAGGGAGTTTTCTTTTGATTTCGGAAAGCATCTGCCCGGGAGGCGATGAACCAACACTGTGCCCACAAATAAGCCAGATCTGTAAAACAGAGGTCCACACACAGCTCAGTGTCTGGAAGAAGATTAAAGTCTAGAAGTGAACGAACAGCCAGAACTTGCCACCAGATATAACGTCGTGTTGCTGTATGTGCTGCGTAGACGAATGATGGAGGGGGAGGGGGAGGAGGGGTGTAATGACGTTGTGTTCAAATAAATTAACACGCGATAGGAACTGATTAACTGCATCACATGGAAACAGTCTACATTTTCCGGTCAGAAGTGGGAACATCAGAGAATGTCATGCAACAGAAGAACTGGAGGGGAAAAAGAGGCATGGAAGACAAATAGAGAAGACAAAGCTAAATAGCCTGGCATCATAGCACGAAGGATCGTTTATATCTGAAGTAAGTATCCAGTGCGGAAAATATCCCCCCTCCCCCTTTTTTTCAACTTGTTCAATGCAAGCAAATATATACACATATTTGCACACCAATAGGCACTTAAAGAATGTTGTGAACATTACCCGGACCGCCTTTACCTGTCAGGACAGTTCCTGGTTGGTACCCCCTCTGGACTGAGACAAAATACATTACATTGCCTATTCGAACGCAACACCTTCGGGTCACAAGCAAGCGAAAAGTTACATTATGCTGGAGGTTTCAAGGTTGGAGAACCCCAGTGGCGAGGTTTGGTCAATTTGCATGTGTAAGCATTAGCTGGTAACGATTACACGGGAGATGGTAGCATTTGATATTTTCCTCCACGTCGCTTCTCTGTTGAGAATATGGGTGCGCAGCTAGCATTGTAACTGGTAGCTTTCGCACGTTATCATTTCTGGGTGAAAGGAAACAATCGTGCATAGAGTGATAGATACCTCAGACCGAGGGTACCGTGACTAGATAGTTGGTGAAACAGAGACAGCGATGCAAGAGCTGATCAATGAAAACTCACGCCCAGGTGACATCATAATATACACAGATGGATCTGTAGTGAGAGGTAAGAAGAGTGGGTGGGTTTTATTGCAAAGGTGAATGGAGACAGTCTGAGAAAAAAAAAAGAGAGAATCTCGCGTACAACGTCACTTCAGCCAGTATGAGAATGGAGGTGGAGGCAGTAACGGCAGCTTTCTTGGTGCTTGAGAGCAGCACAGCAACGAATACGCAAAGCATGTTTCAATTGAAAGTGGCGTCGCGCAGAGTGGCTTGCATTCCGTAATAAGACTCAGATCGGGAGCATATCATGGATTTTCTGTCCAGGTTATTTAAGTGTACGGGGTAATGAGCAGGCTGATAAATTGGCTGCCAACGCTCCTCTGTGTAATGAGCTACTTTATAATAAAGCAGTCTTGGGAAGGCTTTCTGAGATCCAATGGACAGTGCAATAGAAAAGACAGAGAATATATACAATGAAAGGCTTATTAAACGGAGGAAGAAAAGGGGGCGGGGGGAGGTGATTAGAGATAGTGGGAGATATTCAACACTGAGAGGGAAACATGGGCGGACTTGTAAACATGTTGCAACTAGGCACTGTCAGCATGCTGTCTCTTCGTTGGTTCCTGAGGAAGGAGCCGTTAAATGTGTGGGAATGTCTGCAGTGCACTGATGTCAATTCTTGATTCATTGCTTCATTCCCTAACTGGCGTTAGCATGCAGCAAACGTTCCTTTCGCTGTGTTTAAAACGTAAATCAACTGGCGCATTTATAATAAATAGCAAACTCTAAAAATAAATAGTAAACTCTGGCACTGGTCGTGTAAGCGGAAACTGTACCCACTGAATGTACGCCTAGCCACTAGCATAGCTGCCAACGTGATTTTTTTTTAAATAAAAAATCCAGCAATATATTAGCAAAGGAAAAAAAAACCAAAACCCAAGAATTATTAAAAAGTACTAATTTTATAGATACGGAACTTTTATATTAGGATTATATATATATATATATATATATATATATATATATATATATATATATATATATATATATATATATATATATATATATTATATATATATATATATATATATATATATATATATATATATATATATATATATATATATATATATATATATATATATATATATATATATATATATATAAAATTCAGATTACAAAATATTAACCGAGATCTGAAAGAACCTGGCCACTAGAGAAGCATGATCTTCCAGGACAATCGGCAAAGCGCTTGATGACCTTAGACTTGAGTTCACCGTCGATTGTACATCCCTATACAACCTGAAACAAAGCTCTCTAACCCCAACACAAACACGGCACACCGACCCAACAACTACATACCGGATACAATAGACTGCAGGCGCGACATAGGTAGTGGGCGCAATATAGGTCGCGGGTATTTTTCCTCTTCTGCCTTTCCCGACACATTTTCGCCATTGTTTTTTGCGCTGCGCCAGACATAAATGGACCCACTGGTCGGACAGATAACGGCATGTCACTAAAGGTCATTCCCCCGTCAAAGGTTTCCCAGTGAACTTTGTGGTGTGGCTATGTATAATTTGGTTCGGTTGCTTGACATCACGCCTCCCAGCTAGTTCAACAAATACTCCGATTCATATCTGCACATCCGCTAGCCGATTTAACGCCATAATACCCTGTTTACACCTAGTCTAGAAGTAAGACATCATCCACCAAGGTCTAGCCCTGGAGAAGGGTGCTTTACTTTACAAGATGTAGGCGCCCCCACCCACCCCCTCTCCCATCCTTTCCCGCCCAGGCTTGATCACTGATACAAAGTCAGTTGCAAATACTTACATGAGATGTCGCAAAACAGATCCCATATTGTTTGCCTGGTCTGTGGTATTTCTGAGAGCCGCCGTTGTATAGCGGCTAAACGCTCGCCTGAGGATCGATAGATCGTGGGTTCGGGTTCTGGCGGAGCCGTACTTTTATCAAAAATGACCTTAGCAATCAGGTCGACCCTTAAGTGGGTAATAGGTACATTTCTGGAAAATAAAGGCGGTCGGTGTGATACTGAACACATCACCCAGCCATTGCCGGTTGGTCCATAAAACCTAGCTCTAGCCCTATATGCCTTACACTCCTGAAGGCGTGGTAAAAAGTCCTTTGCTTATTTACTGTATTGTCATTTTTTAAGCAAATTTATTGCAGACGATAGTAGCGACCGTTGACAATTTCGAGCGTTTCTGCAGACGATACTAACGACCATTGACAATTTCGAGACACCCAACATTACTGACGATAAAAGCGACATGGCGGGCAGACCACGTGCGCCGACGCAGATTAGCGTCGTTGTTGTCCTCAAACTTTTCGGCATGCACAAAACGCGGTTACACTCAACGCCGACAGTATCCCCCGCGCTGCTACTTTTTGTGTGTGAGATATTTATGCAAATTGAAGCATTCTTTTTTTGAAATCTTGTTCTTTTTTTAAATTAACAGTCTATTGCTAGGCACTAGCAAGGAAACCCAAGTCAACATTTCGAGAGCATGAATCTTTCCTTTACAATCTGGCAGTTCGCTGTTCACACCTACTGTACTCAGTTCGCTGTTCACACCTACTGTACTCAGTTCGCTGTACACACCTACTGTACTCAGTTCGCTGTACATACCTACTGTACTCAGTTCGCTGTTCACAACTACTGTACTAACAAGAAACTATAAAGAATAGTAATATACTCACAAGTTGGAGCAGAAAGCAAAGCACATCCTCTGTCTTATTGACGACCCCGTCCACACATTGTTTCACAGACATAGCATTCTATGCCTTACCTGTACGTTTACAAAGGCTCCAGTTGAAAATAGTAGTTTGCCTAACGACGTTAGATAATCCAGTTGGCGTTTCAAATTATTACTAGAACAACACACAATACACTCCCCTGTTGTGAAGAAGTAAAAATAGATATACTATAGTATTCTTCCCGTTGTAGTTTTGCCACTCCCGATTTTTGTAAACAGAGGCGTAGATTTCTTTTTAAGTTTCAGCTACGTTTAACAAACAATAGCCACAAGAATGAACTGTTTCTGTCTAGTCTTTGACACTAGGGACTACAAGTTCCCTCTCTGAGTCAGGATGTAACGTTAAAGAATAGTCGTGACGTGACTAATGCGAACTGTGAGCGTACGGCATTTACGACTGAATCATCCTTCCGCGAGGTTGAGCGAGGGGCTGCCCCTGGCTGTGATGGTTCGGAAACAAACCGCGAGGCTGTGTGACGCAAAGAAAGTTTACCTCTGCTTTCTTTATGTTTATATGGTCTTGACAATTTTCGGAAAATGCTTTGCCATAAAGGCGATGAGGATGGAAACTGGACACCTTATTTCATCGTGTTGTGGGGAAGGGGTTATCCCTCTAGTCTATGTGATGTTCGGAAACAAATGGAGAGGCCGGATGGCTCCGAAGACGGTTTGGCGCCGTGTTTTCTATGTTTATATGGCCTTACAATTTCTATAAAATTAGAGGAACTGTCTAAGAAGTGGCTTGGAAGGGAAGGCGGTGAGGGTGGGAAATAGACACCCTATGTCAAGTTGATGGTGTCTGGAGGCTAGTATATTTGAAATAGGGGTACCGGAAGCCTGGAGCTTTGGCACCCAAACAAACAATTTTATGGCGGAGTGGATGAAAAAATAAGGGGGGGGGCGGTGGCTGGAACCATTGCTGTTTTTGATGCACGAGGTGTTACCCCACTCTCGTGTGCAGTTGACTTTGTTGTCATTGTTCGCCGTACAAAATGTCAGCGCGGCTCTGTGGCTCAGATGTTAGTGGAGGGCTATTCAACTAGATTTATTCGGGAGCCAATCTGTTAACTCTTTGAGTCCCAGGAGGTTTACCATCACATGCCCAGGGGGTAGTAAACAAAGTAATAAAATAGGCGCACCCTGCGTTTATTGGGCTTCTATGTAGGAACCTATGAACGTATGATGCGTTCCTTGGGACTCAAAGAGGTAATAATGGGTATCGTCACGGGGCCAGATGCCCGAGCCCCAATATAGAAAAGCCATCAATAAAATACAATTGGCAATGATCAGGGAGCCACTTGCTAGACCTCAGTGTACCAGATTCAAACCGCGGGCCTCCAGTTGTATAGCCTTGTGTTAGTGAATACGTTTCTCAATCCTAGATCACCAGGTTCCGATTTCTGCGTCAGAGGGTTTTTATAAATCCTCGTTCATGTACTGAGCAATCACACACAACTTAAGATCTTCAACTCGTGTGTGATTCCAATGTGCTAACTTATGGGTTTGGAAAGCTACGGTAGCTCTAGATAAAAAAAAAAAATTTAAAAATTGAGAGCAAATATCTAATACTAAATCTCCACTGGACAGATTTCAGATGCAATATGCAATACAACAAGAGACCAAGCAACACAAAGCAGATGGCACCGAACCGCCAGACATGGAGAGCTATGACCTTTGTCCTATGCGCAAGAGGAAAGACTAACTAACGAATATTCTAAATCGTAGCTTTCTCAACTTTTCATCTTGGTGACACACTTTTTAGACAAACGTAATTTCACGACAGAGTAATTTTAGTTTAATAACCTCCTCGATAATCGAAATGGTAAGAGGCTCCCACATATAGTTTAACAACTAAAGCCAATAGCCGATACAAAAACACAGTTAAAATTCATAATGTGGTAATGTGGTAAGCGTGTGTGCTTGCATTTACCATTCTTGTATTTTTTCCCCTTGATATTCAACTGCTATAAAACGCCTTGTGTGTATTTAAATATTATAGCTGTGTTACAAACTGGTGCCTGCGCAGAATACAGACAATTAAATGGTATTACAGAATCACTAATGTAGAGCTTTGGGAGAGAACTAAACAAGTTCCAGCAGACCAAGAGGTGAAGAAAAGAGGCTGGCGTTGGATAGGACACATGCTGAGAAAAATCTAAGAATAATATAACTGTATAACACTGGAACCAACAGTGGCACATAAATAAAAGGTAGGGGGAGGGTGGGGGACACACACATAGAGAAGGGAGTTAGGGGAGAAGTTAAAAAGATTGGGAGGAAATGGGCATAGATGCATTGGAAAGCGAAGAATAGAACGCACAGGTGTGAGCTGGTTGAGGGCCTCAATGCAGGCTAGAAAGGCAGACATGACTCCTCATTCGCGGAGTTAATGCCGATTATTCTGTTTAACACTTTACGTTCCCGTAATACCTATTCACACTGCAACCGATATTCTGACGTGTGGCGGAGACCAAATTTGACAAGCTCTGTTTCAATTTGTGTTCTCTTAAAACGCGACCTTAAAATCTCGGCTGTATCCGTGTGTGTGAGTGTGTGCGTGCGTGTGTGTGTGTGTGCGTGCGTGCGTGCGTCGAAGCTGCCAAAACAATCTTTATCAAAAACATAAACTATCAAAACAAATATCCCTGGGGAATGAAAGGGCAGACAAGCAAGGGTCATCGAGCGGGCACACTCGCTTCAGGGCTTTAAGGAGGCCCAGATGTTCTTACAGCCATCAATGAAGACAAAACTGGCGAGGATAACAAATACTACAGACCAGAGCCTGACAAAATAAACAAGCACGGCAGAAACACGCAGACTCAGAACGGGACAATGAAAACTCAGAGCGACCCCTGTATCCTATAGGTAGGTCTGAGTCGGCTTCTTCTTTCTGCAAAAGGTGCCGGTACTGGCCATGAAGTGCCTATAAAACGAGGCGGTGCTGGTACTCATGTGTTTGTGTAAGGGAGTGAGTGTGTGATTGTGTGAGTAAGCGTGTGTGCTTGCATTTACCATTCTTGTATTTTTTTCCCTTTGATATTTAAATTATACACATTTTTATATGAACATTACATGCTTTATTGATAAAATACAATGGCTGTGTGAAATTTGAGTGTTTGCAAAGGCCGAATTTAAGATGGGCCTGCGTGCCCAATTTGTGACCCTTTGGAAATAGAGTTCGTTAGTTTGTTCGCGTCTAGGGTTTAAAAAACAAATGATTCATAGAAAAAGTGCTGGAACTGCATACATTTGGCTACCACCACTAATAAAGACAACTGTGGCTGTGAAGAAGAAGAAGAAGAAGAAGAAGAAGAAGAAGAAGAAGAAGAAGAAGAAGAAGAAGAAGAAGAAGAAGAAAAGAAGAAGAAGAAGAAGAAAAAGAAGGGGAAAAAAGAAGAAGAAAAGAAGAAAAACACAGACAGACAGGCAGGCAGACAGACAGACATATATAATTAGATATAGACAGACATAAAGACAGACAGACCAAAAAACATATCATTTATCCCCGTTGATGGCGTACTTTCTACAAGTTTAAAATATCATTGTCGATATATTTTAAAAGCAAATGGTTAAAATTGTTAGTTTAAAAACGTGTATTACTGTATTCAACTGTTTTACCGGTTGCGTATCGGAGTTAAACTCGCAGCAATTACTTACATATATTTTAATAACATATAGCTAATAATGTTAATCTAAAAATGTGTAGTACTGTATTTAAGTTGCGAAACCGAGTTAAACTCGCAGCAATTACGTATACATATATATATAATATATATATATATATATATATATATATATATATATATATTATATATATATATATATATATAAAGTGCATCTTTAAGTTGATAACCACCAAAATTTATTAGGGGAGGAAGTAGTGGTTGGGCGCTATCGTTTACTGAAAAAGGGCCAGCGGGCAAAATAAGTATGGAAATCTAGGTTTAAGAGGTTCAGAATATGACAAAACACTAAGTTGTGATTCGCATGACAACAGTACACAATGCTTTTTTTTTTTCTAACAACTGAACAGGGTTGCCATATTGGCATTTTTATGCCAGATTTCACAAATCTGGCATATTTGAAATTGAACTGGCATAAGATAATGAACTGGCATATTCTGGCATATTTGGGTTTTTCCTGGCATTTCTTATCAAGATGTGCTCACATTTTCTTCATGGTTCCTCTGTTATAAACACGCAAATTTACTAAAAGCAATGTAGACCTACAGTTAAAATCTTTATTTCAGTTTGACTTTGTTGTGATGGCCTGGTACGGACTAATGGAGATTCGCGCCATTTCTTATTGTTTTGTTGTCTTCCTAAACGGATCGTGACTGCTATAAACCTCTGTAATTTATGTTAATTTACTAGAATAAATGCGAGATATAAAACGAAAACCCACCACTGATACCAAGTGATTCAGACTGTTCAGAAACTACTTGAGGACAGAAAATAGATAGGATATAGACCTAGTTCTATCTGTGATAGATTTTATTACTTTTACCAATGGCCACGTCATCAAAAATATTTAAAAAAGCTTCTTAATGACAGCAATCGCAAGTATAATAGTAATTGGGAGAAAACATACTCATGGCTCAAAAGATCTTCAGACGGATCAGAGGCAGCATATTGTAAACTGTGTCAGTGCACTGTTGCATCAAGAATTACTTGCATTTGAAATCATGAAAAATCCGAACAACACAGGATTAAAACTCCGTCAAAAAGCCAGTCACAGCTTATTACAGCAATAACTCCTAGGCAAAGTAATGATAAAGTTAAAGCAGCAGAGTTGCAACTTGCTGTAAGCATGACCTGCCATTGTGCAATACGCACAATTGATCATTTAAGTTAAATAATGAGAGCGTATGGTCAGGGGAGTACATTGGAGCAATAATGCCCATTAGCAACTCTGTAGTTGAGAGAATATTATCTCTTATTACTTCAACTTAATCAAAAGTAAGAAACAAAATACAACTGGATTTTCTTGATGCAGTTGTCAGAATGAGAGCAGAACTATTGATATCAAAGATTTTACATCTAAAAAGGTTTATGCTGCATCTTCCACTTGTTCCAGTGAGGATGACAGTGAAGAATTCAATCTAGAGCTTTAAATGTGAAGTGAGTACAATGTTATATTTTATTTGGCAATTTTCTGGCATATTTTGGGTGATGGTTTGGCATAAAATGACGTTTTTTATCTGGCAACCCTGCAACTGAATAAACTAAAGAACTCGTTTCCGGCAACACAGTAGACACACTAGTGGGCTGTCACATTGATGTGTCTAAAATGGTGCTTTTGGCGTGTACTTTGTCGTACACCGTTCTCTGTGTTTGCTTTGTCGTACAAATATCTCTCTGTGTATACTATTTCGTACACATTTTTCTGTGTGTGTTCGTCGTACACTTCTCTCTCCGTTTTATTCTGTCATACATACCTCTGTCTGTGTTTACTCTGTTGTACACACCTCTTTCTGTGTTTACTTTGTGGTACAACCTCTTTCTGTGTTCTCTGGTACACACCTTATTCTGTTTTTGTGGTACACACCTCTTACTGTGTTATGTGGTACACACCTCTTTCTCTGTGTGTGGTACACACCTCTTTCTGTGTTTGTGGTACAATCTCTTTCTGTGTCTGTGATACACGTATGATACACCTCTTTCTGTGTTTGTGATACACACCTTTTTCTGTGTTCTATGGTTCACACCTCTTTCTGTGTTCTGTGGTAAACATCTCTTTCTGTGTTTGTGATACACACCTATTTCTGTGTTCTATGGTACACACCTCTTTCTGTGTTCTGTGGTACACACCTATTTCTGTGTTTGAGGCACAGGTTTTAGTAACAAAGTTGGGCCTAGCTACACACTAGCTGACCTTTCATCTATGCTTGCTCAGGCTGGTATATGTGACAAGGGTGTCGTATCCGGCACTGTCATTGGTGACCGACGCGATATCTACAACAGGCTCTAACACAACCCCCCTAGCCCACAGCCTCAGCCTAAGTCCCACAAGAGAGTGCAGCGTCCGACTCATGAAAGCAACGCTTTTCTGCTTACGAGTGAAAACGCAATGTCAGCAGCCGAAGACAACAGTACACCCTGATACCCCTTTAATATATACCTAGCCTGGGCAAGAATGAATTAAAGGTCAGCTAGTGTGCTACTAGGAACGACTTCGTTACGACAACCGTGGCAAGCACTTCTTTCTGTGTTTACTCTGTAGCACAAACCTCTTTCTGTGTTTACTGTGTCGTGCATACCTCTTTCTGTGTTTACTCTGTCGTACATAACTCTTTCTGTGTCGTGCATACCTCTTTCTGCGTTTACTGTGTCGTACATACCTCTGTCTGTTTACTCTGTCGTACATACCTCTTTCTGTGTTTACTCTGTCGTCCACACCTCTTTCTGTGCTTACTGTGTCGTACATACCTCTTTCTGTGTTTATTGTGTTGTACATATCTCTGATTGTTTACTCTGTCGTACATACCTCTTTCTGTGTTTACTGTGTCGTACACACCTCTCTCTGTATTTACTCTAACATACATGCCTCTCTCTGTGTTTGTCGTACAAACCACTTTCTGTATTTACTCTGTCGTAAATTTTCCTCTGTGTTTACTCTGTCGTACGCGTCCCTCTGTGTTTACTCTGTCCTACATACCTCTTTCTGTGTTTACTCTGTTGTACACCGTTCGCCGTATCTGCTTTGTTGTACATAACAATATATGTATTTATTCTGTCGCTTTGTGTTTTTGTGTGTGAGAGAGAGAGAGAGAGAGAGAGAGAGAGAGAGAGAGAGAAAGAGAGAGAGAGAGAGAGAGAGAGAGAGAGAGAGAGAGAGAGAGAGAGAAAGTGACTAACAGAAAATTCTCGACAACATTTTGTCATGACGTGGAAGGGGCTACCATACAAATCAGTATGGAAAAGCACGACTGCCCCTACAAGTCGGTTAGACACAACATGAGTATGATGGTGAAGATGACGACGGCTGTTATCTAACGCCCACTGAGATATGTCCTAAACCTATTCAAGAAAACAAGTGCCGTCTCCACAGTGAAGGTTGGCTGTAATGAATCTCCAACAAACTCTTTTTCTCGACTCGGTTTATACACTCTAAGACTGCTTGTGACAATCTCTTATGACCATCTCCCCACTTGTATCGCTGATAACTATTGCTCGCCCGCCTTCAACTTTAATTTGCAGTAATGTTTGTTGAAGAATATTTTGTCTTTAAAAACGGTGGAAATATTTAACTTGTCTCGTTTAAACTCACATACTTTTTTTGAGGGGAGAGGGGGGTGAGGGGGGGGGGGTGAGGGGGTGGGGTGCAGCAAAGCATGGCATATGATACTACACAATCTGTGTTGAAAATACAGGTGATGGCAGTCACTGCGGCCTTCTGACAGCTCTAACACTAGCTGGCTGCACAGACATGTCACTGTAACTGATGCATAAAGCCAATTTAGAAATGTGGTATCCCAACTCAGAGTGACAAGCTTTGCTTTAGAAATCTCCCGTCGTTTGCATTATTTTAATATTCAGATGTGTTGGGAAAAGAAAAGGCTGACAGACTGGCTGATTCTGCATCCTTTGCCCTAAAATGGTGTAAAACAGGCTGATCGTTATCAAGGCCATTGAACAATGGGGAGGCACAAATCGGTCATCATAGTCTGAAGAGAATGATGCCGTGAAAAGGGGGGAGGGGGGTGATTAGCGAACATGGCCGATACTCAACTTCTTCTTCTCTTCCACCTTTTACCTCATCTGTAAGGCTGTTCTTAATGCCATCACTCCATATTTTCCGAGGTCTTCCACTTCGACAACACTCAGAGGAAAGGCAAGATGGACATACAATCAGACCGCTATAAGAACTATGTGAAATAAAATTCTAGCTTGGCTGCTGAAGTTGAAGACGAAAATCACTTATAGAGATGTCCCGAGTGCTATAATATCGGTTCTCAAATCAGAAGAATTCAGTTCAGTTGTCCCTTAAGTACCAAGTGTATTTCTCGTCAGAACATGCGATAACATCACCACGGCTGTTTACGACTGATATCGACACATCCAGAAACTAAATTTCCGTTACAATTCGATGCTTATCGGATTGTTTGCTTGTTATATATTTTTCACTTATACACAAAAGTGTAGTCGGCGTTTGTGGCTTAGATGTTTCGAACGCGCTTTATAATGCTGGGGTGCCGGGTTCAATCCCCCCATGTTGACGATTTATCTTGTGTTGGTTTCGGCAGTGGTACCGAGAGCTAACCGTTCAAGGAAGCCATGACAATCTACCGAACGTAAAATTTGCCTAGAAAACCACACACACACACACACACAAACATTGCTAGGGTTGGTTTTGCAACATCCTGTAAAGGATATGCAACTTACTTTTTCACAATAGTGTAGGATAGCGAAAACACTGAATGGCAATTAATGTATTCAACAATACTTGTTTTGTAAACAAGAGACAATTATACGTGGTTCAAAGACCACTTAGTCCCTTACAAATATCAAGGGAGGCCTCAGTAGACATGTTCCAGCATCCCTGGTACACAGGCAGACCTCGAGATTCCAGCATCCCTGGTACACAGGCAGACGAGCTGTGTACAGACATAACGACAAATACTAAGTGGATTAAACAAAGGAAAGTGAACAGTTTATCATCCTGACCTGTAGAAACACATGCATCAGAAATGTATAGTAAAACACGAGACAGAAGACTGTGCACTTGAAATGATTACCAAACGCCACAATGAACTATGTTTTTCTTTCGTTCTATTCCACCCCACCTCCTCCCCCTTGCTGCTACCTGAAAGTCTGACACCCTGGGGTTACATAATCTAAACCTGGATGTAGACCAACACGGCAGATCCCATATATCCCGTTCAATATCCAAAAGTAATCAATGGGACACCCGAACGGTTACACCCTCCTGAGGCACCCGGCAGTGCTGTGTCAGTGGGGGTGTTAACTGTACTTCCAGTATTACACATGAGGGGTTCTAATGTTTACAGTATTACACTAGAGGGGTCCTAATGTTTACAGAACAATGTTACTAGCCTGCTTTGCGCTGGAACCCAGAGGGGCATAGAAAAAAAAGGAAGAAAAACAAACATCGATACGGACTATTAGGACCCCTTATGTGTAATGCTGTAAACATTACGACCCCTCATGTGTAATACTGTAAACATTACGACCCCTCATGTGTAATACTGTAAACATTAGGACTCCTCTTGTGTAATACTGTAAACATTAGGACCCCTCATGTGTAATACTGTAAACATTAGGACCCCTTATGTGTAATACTGTAAACATTAGGACCCCTCATGTGTAACACTGTGTGTCCTATCCACTACCAGCGTCTTTTCCTCACCTCTTTTTCGACTGTGACTATATATGTCACACCGTTTAATTCCCTCTATTCTGCGCAGGCACAGTTAATGAATGTTTGTAGTTAATTAGTAACTGTCTTAGTTGTTCTCCATGTTTTTCGCTCGACACAACAGTACTCATTCGACAATAGTATTAAAAATTTATGTTTAGTATTTGCTTTAATATCGTTTAACCTCTAGCGCTATGAAAGCTTCTCTTGCCTTTTGTATGCGTATTTTAATATCTCTATCAAATTACAAATATCATATTCAAAATGAACATCAACAAAATCTTACCATAAATAATCTCTGACGTTCGTTTGCAGGAGACAGGCTAACACTTAACACAGAGACGGTGCTTGGTAATTTCCTTGCATATGATCTCTCCATAGAATCAACAACATTGTGCACAATATACCAGTGGAAGAAAACCGCACACTTCACAAATCAAAGGTCGTGATTGTACTAAAGCATGTATGTTTGACACAGTGTGTATGTGAGACTGTCTACGAATACGTGTGTAAGAATGAAAGGCATTCAACGTCCCTCTGGTTTATTTCGACACGTTACGTTTAATATACAAGCCAATTGTTGACGATAAAAGGGGAACAAATTATGAAAGTCGCCAGGAATGCGAAGTATGTGTCCTGCAAACGGTAAAGCTGCCTACTCCGGGCTTTGTCGTTTCTGCCGCGACGTAGCTTCTCCAGGTGTGGGGGTGTCGTCTGTTATCTCAAGGTACTAGTTGCTGTGGTGCGAGCGTTGGTAATTGTGTATGTGTGGGTATACGTGCTTGTGCATATAATGGGCCTACATAGTTGTTACCATGACAGAGGGGGCACTGATTTAAACAAATGGATTATAACATTATAAATGTAAGGGGAAAAAAACTGAACTTGTGGAATTCAGTCAATCTTTTTCACTGGTTGTAAAGTCCTACGTAAAGTTTCGGTTGTTCGTTCACATCAGGACTTTTTTAAAGACCATCTTCACTTTGTCGGTGAAGTGGTCAGCACCACACACGGTCGCCTTTACTTCCCATGACTGCACCTGTTACCCACTCAAAGCTGGGTTGACTGGGAGTCAAAGTCATTTTTAAAAGCAATCCGGCTCCTCCAGGACTCGAACCCATGACCTTCTAATCCGTAGGCGGGCGTCTAGTCGCCAACGCCACGGTGACTCCCTTTTCTATAGAGTAAACCCAGTTATTGTGTCACGGAGCAAAGACTAGAATGAGAAAGGATTGAGGATGTGGCGGAGGTGGGGGAGGGGAAAAAGAAAAAGAGTGGAGGCAGCAGGAATATGGTGATGAAAAAAAGAATGAATGTTGAGCTGAACAGTTTACATTATACTTATCTATTGTTATCATGCTAAAGAATAGTTTAGTATAACATCCTATCCTACGATATACAGTTGATTAAAAAAACAATCCTATAAGTATACTTATCTCAGCAGGATGTTTTAGAAGTAAGAATAGATACAATGATCGGTCAGTCGCAGGTGGATAAACTGCTCTGAACAATGATCAGTAAGATGGCACTCTTCTTCTTCTTCTTCTTCTTCTTCTTCTTCTTCTTCTTCTTCTTCTTCTTCTTCTTCTTCTTCTTCTTCTTCTTCTTCTTCTTCTTCTTCTTCTTCTTCTTCTTCTTCTTCTTCTTCTTCTTCTTCTTCTTCTTCTTCTTCTTCTTCTTCTTCTTCTTCTTCTTCTTCTTCTTCTTCTTCTTCTTCTTCTTCTTCTGTCTTCTTCTTCTTTTCTTCTTCTTTTTCTTCTTCTTCTTCTTCTTCTTCTTCTTCTTCTTCTTCTTCTTCTTCTTCTTCTTCTTCTTCTTCTTCTTCTTCTTCTTCTTCTTCTTCTTCTTCTTCTTCTTCTTCTTCTTTTTCTTCTTCTTCTTCTTCTTCTTCTTCTTCTTCTTCTTCTTCTTCTTCTTCTTCTTCTTCTTCTTCTTCTTCTTCTTCACCTTCTTTGCTTTCGTTCTTTGTTTGTTTGTTTCTTTCTTTCTTTTTATCTTTCTTCTTCTTCTTCTTCTTCTTCTTCTTCTTCTTCTTCTTCTTCTTCTTCTTCTTCTTCTTCTTCTTCTTCTTCTTCTTCTTCTTCTTCTTCTTCTTCTTCTTCTTCTTCTTCTTCTTCTTTTCTTCTTTTTTCTTCGCACCTAAAAGGGCGGTTGGCGCACTCTTACAACAAGGCTGCGAAATCTTTGTTTTTTGGTTTACCATATCTAATTAAGATCATCTCTATTTAGTCGCTTTTTGCACGTGTTTGTTAATGAGGCAAACAACCCCTCACACCTCCCATCTCACAAGAATGTATGGCTGCTCCTCTCTCTCTCTCTCTCTCTCTCTCTCTCTCTCTCTCTCTCTCTCTCTCTCTCTCTCTCTCTCTCTCTCTCTCTCTCTCCCACTAACTCACTCACTCTGTCTTTATTTCTCATTCCTGAATTTATATTTCTTCCTTTCAATCTCTATTTCTGTCTATAAAAGCGCGCGCCCACACACACAAACACACAAAACTCACACACACATTGTTTCCATTGCCTTTAACCTTCTGCCTCCGTTTCTTTCTGCCACTTTACAACCATCAGATCTCAGACAGACCATACAACACTAAATCGGCGAGAACACAAGCCCAAACAAGCTGTGAAAGAATAACATTATTACTAAACAGAGATATCTGATCCACATTTCTAAAGTACCCATCTCCTTCATATACACTGTAGACTGAGAGAACCTGGAACCCCCACCCCCTCCTCACTCACTCTCTCTCTCTCTCTCTCTAGCTCTCCCTCTCTTTCTTTCTCTACCCCCCCCCCCCTCCCACACACCTCCAATGTACACCTCTTCTTCACAGACGCTAGAGTTTGATAGACTGAAAAAGCCCCTAACCCTCCCCCTCTTTCTCTCTCCATCTCTCTCTCTCTCTCTCTCTCTCTCTCTCTCTCTCTCTCTCTCTCTCTCTCTCTCTCCGATCCCTCCTCTCACCATACACATTAAGATACAAACAACAAACACTGCATGTTGGGGGAGGGTGTTTGATGATGGGGTGGGGGAAGCAAGGAGGACACAGAAGACAGGTCTACAATATTCACCAATGATCGTGCCTGTAAGATATCAGGAGTAATTGTTTTGTCCTGGTCCCTAAGGAAGTCTGTTGTTTTTGTGGTCTCTGTGGTGTTCCGGCACGTCTGCTTTGTCCGTGTAGCGCAGTGTTCCTCAGCCTGTTGATACCCGCGGCCCACTAAAACAGGCGACGTTTCAAGACAGCAGCAGCAGTAGTAGTAGTAGTCGTTGTGGTGGCAGCAGCAGCAGCTGCACTAGTAGTCGTAATGACTGTGGTGGCGGCGGTAGAAGAAGCAGTAGTAGTAGTAATAGTTGTGGTGGTGGCGGCGGTGAAGGCAGGAGTAGTAGAAGTGAAAGTAATGAAGGACGCTTTTGCCGCCAGTGAAGCATGAGGCATACCTTACTAGACTGATATTTGTACAGACAGTCGGTACTTCATGGGTGATGTGATCAATATCCGTCGACGGCGTTTATTTCCCAGGATTTGTCCTCATGCTGAATATGGAATGGGTCGACATGAGAGCCAAGGTCAGTTATAACTCCTGATCCGTTCAACTGTGTGGATTCGAACTCAGACCTGCTGGTCTGCAGGCAATCATCTAGCCACGGGGCTACAGCGGCTCCCAGTACCGTACATGTTTGTTTCCTACCAACTGTGGCCAGGAAATTACGTCGTTGCCTCACATCCTGACGGGTGTAGGTCTCGTCACATAAAGAGCGTATTCGATTACTCCACTTCGCTCTTTACATGTAACTTTCTCGATTTCTAACATGGAGTTCAGCCCTGCATATTTTTGACTCATTCGTCTTAGTGTGTGCTCCGTATATCTCCACATTCTTTGTCTTATCGCAGTCGATACGAGTATTTGTCCAGACATTTCTCTCATCTGACCACTCCTTTTCAATTCCTCCCATGTTATGTTCATGATTTTTCTTTGACATTTATTTTCAAATGCTTTTTACTTTCGTTCCACATCTTTGGTGGTTCTTCAACTTTTGCTGGCATATGTTAGAAATGAAACGACATTAGAAATGAAGATTCGTAGTTTGGTTTTAAAGCTGTTCGTAGTTTGGTTTTAAAGTTGTTCGCAGTTTGAAATTAAAGCTGTTCGTAGTTTGGTCTTAAAGTTGTTCGCAGTTTGAAATTAAAGCTGCATAACTAGGAGCTCCATATTTTGTTAAGGGTTTTAAAGACGTGTTGCTTTATCAATGCGTGTCATAAGTTTCTTTGTTGTATCTCCTTATTCTTCTCAGATCACTCTTTAACCAACGGTTGACACATTATGTTGTGGTTTACAGCTTATCTGCAATATTTGCACCTTTCGATTCAACGCATCCTATTTCAGTAAACCCTTAATCAGTGGCGTTTTACGATCTGCTTGGTTTATTCCACCCCCTCCCCCGAAACCCAGACGGGGACTTAACTGATTGATACTGGTCAACTGCATTACATCCCGCCTCCCTCCACCCCACCCCCCCCCCCCCCCTTCCACCCCCGAAGAGCATATCAACTTTTCATACAGGCTTCATTTACATGGCTTCAATATATTTTCTCCCCTCTTTACAGATTGTTTAAGCTGTATGAGTCACGGGGAAACATTTGATTTCAGATGTGAGATGAACGGGCAAATAGCACAGTGACTCATTCATGGGTCCCTAGTGCATATTTTATATAGTTTACATAGTTTTTCTGTCATAATGTTTACGGTGAGTTTTTTTATTTTTTTAGATTGTTTATAACAGTTTACTATCTATTATAATTGTTAGCTAACTTTAATTTTGTTTAATAATGTTTACGGCAAGGTTTTTTTTTTTTTAAACTTCTATCACGTGCATAGTTAGTTTTCTTTCTTTTATAATATCCACAGTAACATTTCTTTCTTTTATGTTTACGATATAATTTCTTACTGTTTGTAATGTTCACAATGAGTTTTCTAAGTTTGGTTGTGGTTCTATTGTGTGTCTATATATGTTGGTTACACGATGAGCAGTTACATGTTTTCAGAATTGACTAATACTTTAATTCTTTCTGCCCCAGGAAGTAGCTGTTACTTCAGCCTGCTCTATCATAAAGATTGTAAAGTGAAATGAAGGACACATTTCACGCCTTTGTAGTATCGGGCAAAGAGGGTTAAATCTGATCTTTTTAGACAATAATAAGCACTCCATGGCTGATTTGGTTAACATCACACTAGCCGCCTTTACTTCCCTGGTACCAATTTCAGGATGGGTTGCCATGGCAGCCGAAGGTAATGTGGATTGAAACCATAAACCTTTGGCCCGGTAGACGAGTGTCTATCTACTATGCCCTAAACCGCCCAGTATGGACATCACCCACATGGACAGAACTTGCATGTGCTTTTGAGTATGTATATGTGATTTTAAGTAGGTATGCAAAGAGATATTATGCCTGTAATTAAGTTGCGTATCCTTAACAGGACGTTGCAGAACCAACCCCAGGTTATTTTTTCGGCTGTTGTGGTTTTTCTAGGCAAATTTACGTCCAGTAGTTTGCCATTGCTTTTTGGACAGTCGGCTTCTCGATACCACTGTTGAAACCAACGCCAGGCGCAGGTCCCGCAGCTTGAATCGAACCCGGCACCCCATCATTACAAAGCGCGTTCGCAACATCTAAGCCCCTGGCGCCGACTATTATACCTGTAGACAATGCATTAAGTCTAATTTTCCTTCTAAGTCGGAGTGCCTCTGTCTGTCTGTCTGTCTATCTGTCTGTCTGTCTGTCTGTCTGTCTGTCTGTCTGTCTGTCTGTCTGTCTGTCTGTCTGTCTGTCTGTCTGTCTGTCTGTCTGTCTGTCTGTCTGTCTGTCTGTCTGTCTGTCTGTCTGTCTGTCTGTCTGGTCTGTCTGTCTGGGTGCATGTATATTAGTCCATACACATGTGTGTGTGCATATATATATATTATATAGATTCTCACAGGTACACTTAAATATAAGTAAGGTGCACAAATGAGTTATGTCTTTACCTCCTGCCGTCATGAATGAAGGATACATTTGTCACAGGGAGTGGGGAGGAGCGGCTGAAATCAGCCAGAAAATAGGATTAATGAGTGCGTAAGAGTTGTTGATGAGGATAATGAGTGGGAAGAGACCTATAGTGAAGCGTGTGAGGATTATGAGTGGGAAGAGACCTATAGTGAAGCGTGTGAGGGTTATGAGTGGGAAGAGACCTAAAGTGAAAGCGTGCGAGGGTTATGAGTGTGAAGAGACATATAGTGAAAGTGTGCGATGGTTATGAGTGGGAAGAGACCTATAGTGAAAGTTTTTTAGGGTTATGAGTGGGAAGAGACCTTTAGTGAAGCGTGTGAGGGTTATGAGTGGGAAGACACCTGTAGTGAAAGTGTGCGAGGATAATGAGTGGGAGGAGACCTATAGTGAAAGTTTCTGAGGGTTATGAGTGGGAAGAGACCTATAGTGAAAGTTTCTGAGGGTTATGAGTGGGAAGAGACCTATAGTGAAAGTTTCTGAGGGTTATGAGTGGGAAGAGACCTATAGTGAAAGTTTTTGAGGGTTATGAGTGGGAAGAGACCTATAGTGAAAGTTTCTGAGGGTTATGAGTGGGAAGAGACCTATAGTGAAAGTGTGTGAGGGTTATGAGTGGGAAGAGACCTAAAGTGAAAGTGTGTGAGGATTATGGGTGGAAAGAGACCTATAGTGAAAGTGTGTGAGGGTTATGAGTGGGAAGAGACCTATAGTGAAAGTGTGTGAGGGTTATGAGTGGGAAGAGACCTATAGTGAAAGTTTCTGAGGGTTATGAGTGGGAAGTGACCTATAGTGAAAGTGTGTGAGGGTTATGAGTGGGAAGAGACCTATAGGGAAAGTTTTTGAGGGTTATGAGTGGGAAGACCCCTATAGTGAAAGTGTGTGAGGGTTATGAGTGGGAAGAGACCTATAGTGAAAGTGTGCGAGGATAATGAGTGGGAAGAGACCTATAGTGAAAGTGTGTGAGGGTTATGAGTGGGAAGAGACCTATAGGGAAAGTGTGCGAGGGTTATGAGTGGGAAGAGACCTATAGTGAAAGTGTTTGAGGGTTATGAGTGGGAAGAGACCTATAGGAAAAGTGTGTGAGGGTTATGAGTGGGAAGAGACCTATAGTGAAAGTGTGTGAGGGTTATGAGTGGAAAGAGACCTATAGTGAAAGTGTGTGAGGGTTATGAGTGGGAAGAGACCTATAGTGAAAGTGTGTGAGGGTTATGAGTGGGAAGAGACCTATAGTGAAAGTGTGTAAGGGTTATGAGTGGGAAGAGACCTATAGGGAAAGTGTGGAGGGATTATGAGTGGGAAGAGACCTATAGTGAAAGTGTGCGAGGGTTATGAGTGGAAAGAGACCTATAGTTAAAGTGTTCGAGGGTTATGAGTGGGAAAAGACCTATAGTGAAAGTGTGTGAGGGTTATGAGTGGTAAGAGACCTATAGGGAAAGTGTGTGAGGGTTATGCGTGGAAAGAGACCTATAGTTAAAGTGTTCGAGGGTTATGAGTGGGAAGAGACCTATAGGGAAAGTGTGGAGGGATTATGAGTGGGAAGAGACCTATAGTGAAAGTGTTCGAGGGTTATGAGTGGGAAGAGACCTATGCAGTGAAAGTGTGAGGGATTGAGTCCTATGAGGGAGTATGGCTGGGGGAAATGTGATGGAGTGATATGAGGGGTATGTGAGGATGGATGTCTGGGAGTGAAGTGTGTGAAAGTGTATGGAGGAACAGTGACAGTGTGTGAGAGGATGTCTGGGGGAAAGCTGTGAAAGTGTGTGAGGATGGATGTCTGGGAGGGAGCAGTGAAAGTGTGTGAGGATGGATGTCTGGGAGGAATCAGTGACAGTGTGTGAGATGGATAGCACAACGGATGCAGTGAAAGTGTGTGAGAATTGATGTCTGGGAGGGAGCGGTGAAAGTGTATGAGGATGGATGTCTGGGAGGGGATATACTGAAAGTGTGTGTCTGATGGATGTCTGGGGGTGGGTGAGGATGGGATCTGGGCAGGATACTGAAAGTGTGTGAGGATGGATGTCTGGGAGGATGTACTGAAAGTGTGTGAGGATGGATGTCTGGGAGGATATACTGAAAGTGTGTGAGGATGGATGTCTGGGAGGATATACTGAAAGTGTGTGAGGATGGATGTCTGGTAGGATGTACTGAAAGAATGTGAGGATCGATCTTTCGGAGGTAGTACTGAAAGTGTTTGAGGATAGATGTTTGTGAGGATGTACTGAAATTGTGTGAGGATGGATGTCCGGGAGGATGTACTGAAAGTATGTGAGGATGGATGTCTGGGTGGATGTACAGAAAGTGTGTGAGGATGGATGTCCGGGAGGATGTACTGAAAGTGTGTAAGGATGGATGTCTGGGTGGATGTACTGAAAGTGTGTGAGGATGGATGTCCGGGAGGATGTACTGAAAGTGTGTGAGGATGGATGTCTGGGAGGATGTACTGAAAGTGTGTGAGGATGGATGTCTGGGAGGATGTACTGAAAGTGTGTGAGGATGGATGTCTGGGAGGATGTACTGAAAGTGTGTGAGGATGGATGTCTGGGGTGATGTACTGAAAATATGTGAGGATGGGGTGGGGGAGGGGAAGGTGAACACGTGTGAAGGTGGTTATGAAAGGAAGAAGTAAAATAAACTGAGAGGTAGGTATAGAGAAAAATATTCCTGTGAAAATGTGGGGAAGGACTGCTAAAGAGCATTAATAGTTAAATATCTGTGGAAGGGTGGATAGAGGGTCATATACAAATATAAGTGCCCAGGGATAGATATGTTATTAATAAGACTGAATAAGGAAGGATGACTCGTATGGAATTCATTACTAAAAGTTTGTCGAAAGGATATTGATGACAAATATATTAGAACGTGTATATGGGAAAGAATGTCTAGGAAAAGCATATTAGTGACAGTGTGTGAGAGTAATTGGAAGAAACATATTACCGAAAGTGTGTGGGAAAGGGTGTCTGAGGAGAAAGTATATAAGCGCGATGTGTGGTAATGGAAGGCTGGGTGAAACGTATTAGTGAAAGTGTGTGGGGTGTGATGACTGGGGAAATGCAGAGAGGCTACAGTATGCCTTATCTTCTTTTCCTTTTCATAATCACCATCATCAGCTTCATCATCATCATCGTGATCTTCTTTTTCTTCCCATTCTCTTTGAAATGTGGCGGACAAATAGTGTTGTGATCGGTCTGCAGCTAGTAGCAATGGCAAACTACTGAACGTAAAATTTGCCTAGATAAACCATAACAGCCAAAAAATGCTAGAGGTGATTCTGCAATGGACTGTAAAGGATACGAACTAACTTTTTGCTTTTGTTTTTCTAACAGCTAGGCTGCAATATCAGAACCCCCTTAGCCCAACACATCCGATTTCACCAAACTCTTAATTAGACTCCTTTTACGACATGCTTAATTTCAGGGCAGTGGATCTAGTCTGTTGCCCTCCCAAAATAAGACTCTTGGAACTCACACAGTGATCATGACTGTTTTATTTCAAAGTTCTATGATGCGCTAAACGGAGATAATTAAAGGTAACGCCAGGTGCACAGGT